>JAFELO010002788.1:203088-213727 GCA_017140195.1 Eumaeus atala
GCCGGACGCTTCAGAAGCTTTTCAGCAACCATGGTCACCCGTGGCGGTGTAAAAGGGACGTGAGTGGTGTAAAAGCTTCTGATAATAATTAAATGAACGGCGATAGTATATATATATATATATATATAATTTTCTCCTCCTAAACTGCTTTACCGATTTTTACCAAATTTTCTAGGCATATGCATCAGGTGTGAGCATCGGCTCCTATCTATTTTTCATACCCCTAAATGATAAGGCTTGTCCATCCAACTTGTTAAAACAGCTTTGTCGGGTCAGTTAGGATAATATATGTAAATTAAAACGGTATGTGGGATGGTTATTGGTGGCTTCTTAAAGGTTTAGCCAGTTTCTACATTTTGAATTTGTGAATTGATCTAATTTACCAAGATACTGTTGCAAACTCCTAGGTATTTCCGATTAAGGTATTTGTGACATACCTACAGTGTGTGTGTAGGCATAATTTGTATCTATTTGTCATCCGGCACATACGTAACAGTAAAATCTAGATTTTACTTCTAATTCAAAAAATATCAGCACCGATTGATCTCAACATTCGACTCATGCATGCAGATAAAGAGACAGACAAGTGTATACTTTACCTTTGAAAGATCGGTGAAAGATAAAAGGTATATAACACGCCTATCTTGTATCTTTGCGTGTAAAGTCGGAGCAAAGCCCACGTTGTACGCATTGAAAGGTAACTTTATCTATGATTGACCGACTGAAAGTCATGCACAGCCGAAACTGCAGAACGCAACAAGCTGAAATTTGGCAGATATGTTCCTTAAACAGTATAGGGGAGCACTGAGAGACAAGTTGCGGATATCCCACTCCGAAGGAGGTGAAAGGGGTGAAAATCTTTTAATATGAAACTGTGAAGCCTTTGACACCCGAGAACAAAAACCGCGAGGCGCTGCTATTAGAAAATATATTAAAAAATACGATGACCTTCTTTATAGGAAAAAATCGGAGCCTTTTTACGACCACCAACGCCCATGAACATCCACAAAATTACTATGCCGATGCGTTGTCTTCATTATCACCTCCCCTCTAACAGGCATAAGAAACCTCTTTACAATATTTAACAATGTATAAAATTACATTATACCATTGCGTTAACGTTCTGAAATGGTTACAAATGTTAAATCAATGTTCTAATATTACTCATTGTGTGGGCGGCGTCCATTAAAATACGTATTATCACAATATCAACAGGTACATTGTGATATTTCCAACCGTTTCTACAGTCTAGAATGTCAGTTTTCTATTGAGTTTTTGTCTCCTCGGAGTTGTAAATTTGCTAAGTGACCTCGATGGGTTGACTTTTACAAAGTTCGAAATATATTTCTACGTTTCAGCACATGTCATGTTGGTGGACAATGCAGGCAATATAAAATGAGAATACTATTTGTACAAACTAAAACAAAAACATAATACGTATTATCAAGGTACAAATAGGCACTTTTAAGGAATTTTAAAAACCAAGGTCCCATTTTTTTGTAGGTATTGGATATTTAACATTTTAAATAAATATAACGTATTCCAAATAGTCATTAAGAAAATAGTAGAACCGACTATCTAAACATTTTACAGACACGATTTTTCAACTCAACACAATATATGGTTTATTATTGATATAAATTAATGGCTAATGTAATAGGTACAAATATACCCAAACTATATTCACAGTTTAGATAAATATTTACTTATCTACCAAAACCTTGAAGATACCCATGCCGCTTGGAGTGGTCAATTTTCAAACCAAGATGAACGCAGAAATTTATTGTTGGACACTTAATTCTATAGCGAGGTAAATGCTTTATACGCTGAGCAAACGATTATCGTTGGGATAAAAAAATACCAACACAAAACTAAACATCTCGGAGAATATCAGGCGCCTATAGACTCGAGAAGCTGTAGCTTATAAGTGACTATGATATATCAGGTCCCTCTGGACCTCGGATTTTGAATCAGGGAGACGACACCAAAGTTTTATTCAACGTCAAAATATTACTTGATACAGTCCGAGCCCTTGTGATAGTTTTAATTCTGTAGGGCATAACTCAGCCGTAGTAATTTGTGTCAAAATTGGGTCGAGGAGTCTTGTGGTGCGCCCGAATTTTTCGCTGAATTGTTTCTTTATTCATTTTGTACGGGTTGCTCGCGTCATATCATATTTAAAATACTTTCTTGTTCATTTCATGTTTGGTATTGTTCAATTGTGTGATATCTGTACGTAGCTACTAATGTTGTAAATAGTTTATGTAGTTGTTTGAACGCATTAATCTCGGAAGCTACTGGTCTCAGTTGTAAAAATCTTTCAGTGTTAGATAGTCAATTAATTGGTGAAGGCTCTATAGCGTTATACCATGACGCTACCACCACGGCGCGGTTACGCGAGTGAAGCCGCGACGCCTTGCTAATATTGGTATAGTATTATAAAACTCTATTGTTCCTTTGAACGCGCTGATCATCTACTTGTATGATTGGAAAAATTATTTCCGTGTTACATTGCCCATTTATCGAGGAAGGCTGTATAGCATCACACTACAGACAAAACTATGGCGGTGAAACCGCGAGGCGCCCCTAGTTAATGATACATGCTCTTATGTATCTATAATTTTCATGATAATACATTTGATGAATCGCGCGGAACACGAGCTGTCTCTACTCATATTGCATGATTATTCGCTGAGCTGCGAACGAACCGCGTGTACTGTTTTTACAATATCCTTTACTAATTATACTGTATAATTGAATCGCTTCGTTTGATTTGTTTTGTCGATTTATACGCCAGGGTACGCCATTATGTTTATTTTAAAAAACATTGTTATTTTTTTTATAATATATTCTTGTTTTAAAATATCATCATCATTATCACCTCATCGGTCCACTGCTGATCATTGTATATGCCAAGACTGACAGGTGATCGCTCACCTGCTACTCGCGACCATCCCGGACCAGCTACTGCATGGAGGTCGTCTTCCTACCTGGTGAACGGTCGACCAACACATCGTTTTGGCCCCGATCGATACGATCGTCTGAGTGTGTGACGAGCCCATTGCGAATTCAGAGAGCCTATTCTTCGCGTGGTATCGGACACTTTAGTTCTTTGCCTTATGACTTCGTTACGAATTCTATCGGACTAAGAAGCACCCAACATAGCACGTTCAATAGCTGAGCTATTGCAAACTTGCGGACCAGTCCTAAATTAGGAGGCCAGCCCAGGGAGACCGTGTTCGTTGTACATGACCTTTGTCTTGTCCAAGTTCACCCTTAGTTCGTCGGGAGGATTCATTTAGGCTGTGCAACATTACCTGCAAGCTCTTCAACGATTCGGCCTACACAATGATATCGTCGGCGAAACGAAAATGTGAGAGGTACACACTGTAAATATTTATGCCTCATTCTGCCCAGTTTAAAGTCTTAGAGTCGTTCTCCAAAGCATTAGTAAACAGTTTCGGGAAATTGACATCCCTCTGTCGCACTCTTCGATGCAATTAGATTTGCCTTTTTTGACTTCCCGGAATGAGAACAGACATAAAAGCAGCGTCGTATATTGCTCTCAGTACTTCGACGTATGGCCCTGATGGATCGACCTGACAACGCTATAAATCTTCAGAACAGCTTCGCGAGAGTCAAAAGATTTCTCATAGTCCACAAAGACAAGGCACAGCGGCAGATTGTACTCATGTGTCTTTTGTATAACTTGCCTTATGGTGAAACTGCGATCCATGGTGCAAAATCCTCAGCGGAACGCAGGCTGCTCCGGTGGCGGAAATTCGTCAAGCTTTGTTCTGCGACGATCCGTCTAGACATGAGATCAACTTGTAAATATGACCAAGAAATGCAATTGGTCTGTAATTTCGAATAAGTGATTTGTCAGCCCTTTTATAAAACAAAACAACGTCACTTCCAAACAATGCCTTGGGAGGTATGCCCCGCTGAAGGACAAAACTAAAAATATTTTTCAGCTCCCGTGACATGGATTCTTCTCCTGCCCTAAGAAACTCGACTGGAATTCCCTCCTTACACGGAGATTGCTATAGAAAGCTTCGATCTCAGACAAGATTCCAGGCGTAACCCCAGAATCAGTCCGAACCTTTGTTAGACGAATTTTTCCTAGTTTCTCCACAAAATTTTTCCACCCTATATTCTGCTCAATCGCTTCGGCAACCCGTTGCGTATTTGAGCTACGAAGGTCTCTGCGTATCAGTGTGCGGATTCGATTTGAAAGAAGCTTGACATCGGCAAACGTAACGTCTTTGTGTTTTTTTGTAGTATATGGGAACAAACGATCAATCGGATCACTTTAACGACTACCGACGCCCATGACCATTAGCATAACTATGCCGATGCGCAGCCCGCACTCACAGACCGCACGAAACGTAGGTAACACCGTAGGTGTCACCTTACGGCGGTATCAAGTGAGCGACAGGTACTTCCCCGGTCGTGCCTGCCCAATTCCGTTTCATAGGAGGTTGTAGTGTCCATGCACCATGTATGGCCCTACCTCCTGATATGCAGCATGGCACTACCCCTTACAATGCCTCTTATAATTTTTTGTGTGCTCTGCGTTCCCTCATAAGCCCAAGCGTCTCATCTGACAATTTAGCTATCCTTCATCCACGTCTCGTCAACTGCCATTGTAGTTTCCGACGTATCTAGGGCATCGAACCGGTTTTTTAATTCCCGTTGTAGTTTTTCGGAATATATCATGGTCCGCCGGAAGTTAGGTCGGAGTGTTGACTGTACTAACCTGACACGCTCGCCTCGAAAGCCTATCTCTATATCCTCATAAGTTGCCTCCATGTCGTCATCGGAGTGTGTCGATGTTGGTGCGTATACTTGTATCACTTTGAGGCTGTGCTTCTAAGTGAGTTTAAGCATGAGATACGCCACCCTACTCCCCAAACTAGAGATTCCGACGATATTGCCTACGAGGGACTTATTCACAAGGAATTCCACGCCGCCTTGTGATGCCGTGTCGCCTCCCCTGAAGTAGAATAGGTCATCCGAAGGCAGAGTTATGATGTCTTCACCTTGTTTTCGGACATCACATAACCCCAGAAAGTGCAATCGGATTTTTCCCCGTTCCACCTTCAGTACAACCAAGTGGTTATCTAGTAGAAGCGTTCGTCCATTATACGTAGCCAGGTCAAATCGGTGGTGCCGATCCGTAGCCCGGATATAATTGGCACGCCTTGTGCCACCGTTACCGTGACCTCTACCGTGGCCTTTTTTACCCTCTATAACATAAAAAAAAATTGACGAAGAGGTTAAACCAATTAACACTTCAACTATTGGTGAATCTATGAGATTATTTACATGGTACAGAGCTTTACAAACGAACCCCGAACTGAAGACTGTAATTAATGCCCTTGCCGTCTCTGTTCAATATTTAAGCGAAACCCCCGGACTATCGGACATCAATTGCAATTTATGTAGTTTGTTGGATGTTTATCCGGTTGTGTAGCAACCTTTAATTTGTTAATGAGACGGGTGGTTCTTCTTCTTAATTCTTTTAGGTATGATGGAATTCTGTAGTGGTGAAGAATATTATATAGAAGATGTAGCACATGAGTATTCCTGCGTAGGTGGACTGGGAGCCATTTGAGACTTGCTCTGTATTGACAGACATGGTCAAACCTGCAAAGGCTAAATATGAACCTGATACAAATTGTTCTGCATACACTAAAGTTTGCCTAGTTGTTCTTTTGTCAAGTATATATAGCTCAGATCAGCATAATCAAGTATGGAGAGAAGTAATGACAGTGCAAGAGTAGTCCTGGTAGATATAGGCAAAAAAATTCGTAAACGTCTTAAGGATGTAGATGCACAGTAAATTTTCTTACACACTGCGCTAACCTGATATGACCAGGACAAGATGTTATCAATTGTGACTCCAAGATTTTTTGCTTTATTACTATATTTTATGTATACTCCATCCAATATGATAGGTGAGATATTATCAAAATTAATTCTTTTCAAAAGACTTGGCTACCGGTGATTATTGCTTGCGATTTTGTGGGGTTGAGCTTTAATCCATGCTCATAAGACCAATTTAAGATGGCTACAATCATTAAAGTGTTTAATAGCAATATTAAGCTCGTCCACACTCGACTGGGTGTAAATTTTGAGATCGTCTGCATACATGTGTTAGTGTGAAGATAGGTCATTAGTTATGGAGTTTATAAAACAGCGAAGACCAAAGGTGAGAGCACACCACCCTGAGGGACGCCAGTTGTGATGTCACACCAGTCTGAAGTATTATCATTTACTTTGATCCGCTTTCGGTGGCCCCTTAGGTAGCTATGAAGCCAGTTAATAAAGATGAAGAGATGTTAATGGATTTTAAGGAGCTAACCATTATGTCTAAGTCTACAGAATTAAATGCGTTGCTAAAATCCAGTAATATTAATATGGTGTTCTTTTTTCTATCCATCCCAAGACGAATGTCATCTGTTATTTTAGTTAATGCAGTTGATTTACTATGGCCCTGTCTAGGAGATTGCAGTGGATCAAGGAGATTATTTTTGGTTCAGTATGGATTTATTTGATGATATATTAGTTTTTCAAACACTTTAGAGAAAAAGGGGAGGATAGAAATTGGTCTATAATCTAAAGGGAAAGTTGGTTTACTATTTGTAGGGAGGGGCAATTAAAGCATCCTTCCGTATTGCAGGAAAAAAACCTGCAGAGATTGAATTGAAAATATGCGTAATAACTGTAAGGATTGTATCAAGTATAGGAATAACCATATTTCTACTAATATTGTCATTCCCAATGGCATTCAACGAGATTGACAAGGTAGCCTTTTTCACATCATGCTCATCAAAGTGGTTAACTTTAAAAGGGTCAAAAGAGGAAGTTAAAGAGAAAAATATTTATTCAGTGTTAGTTGTTAAATTTCACCGTCAAAACTTCTAGAAGAAGTAGAGAAGTGTTGATTAAGAAATTTGATTTCTTCTGTATTTAGAGAGCATGATGATTTAGACTTTCCAATTCCTAAAGTGTTGAGGAATTTCCAAACTTTGCTAGGATCACCATTTTCGACAGGTTTGTATGTTGTACAACGATGTATTGCGGGGATTCCGAATTGCTTTATATTTTTCTTTACCTGTTTCTCAGAATTATTTAGTCCTAACTTAGCTCTAGCATGATTTTTTAAAAATTAAGTCCCTAATCTCTTCTGTGTAAACTATGGCGTAGGCAAGTGCTTCATTTTAATGGTGCGGACAGGAGCATGCTTGTCATATAACACCATTAGTTGTCTGTTAAATATAATCAACTTGTCATCAACAGTACTAGTTTCAATTAAAGAGGACCATGGAATATTCTATATCAATATCCTAAGTGTTCAGTATCAATATTCTTGAAACTGCGCTGACAACAGAATCGGAGGTTTAATTTTGGGTGGAATTAACACATATGAAAAAAGCAAATATGATATGGCATAGAGTGATTAAATCAAGGAGAGAAGAATTGCAGCCAGGAATTGTATGGGTGGGTTGGAGTGGCAGCACATGTAAGTTAGTAGATTCAATAATTGAGAGCATTTTTTTGACCTTGAATCATTTTTTAACAGACATTGTTGTGGTCGCCCATTAAACTGTATGAGATTACAATTTGGTGTACTTCTCCAGGATGGTCTCAAAAGTAGAAAAGTAGGTAACGTGCATGGACGGACCACAGAAAACACCAAGTAGAAGCTTTGTGTGACAAAGTTGGACTTCAAGAAGCAAATGCACAGCCGCATCATGATCATGTGGCGTACATGGTGGGTTTGTCGACATGCTAAGTCTCTGATAGGGAATATTACTTAATATTAACTTAATAGGGAATATTAACTTAAGGTATACAGCGACACCCCCACCAACCCTATCTATACGGTCATTTCTGATCAAGCAAAAACCCGGCAAGGAGTAACATGAAGAAGGCAAACAAGGCTTGAAACATGTCTCGGATACAAGAATTACATTTGCATTGGTTTACTCAAACAATGTTGACAAGTTAGCATAATGAGCAGGAACAATCTGTGCACTTATATGTAGAGCATATAAATGCACAGATTATTCCTGGTCATTAAAATTAGTAAGAGACGTAACGAAACTAGATGCTAATGTAGTACCTGGAGTGTTCACTAAATAATCTGTGCCCTCAACATCATTGGAATCTTCAGATGTTGAACAAGTAAAGAATTCGTCACTACTATCATTTGATTTATCCATTAGTATGAGATGTAGTACACAATTAAAACAAAATTTAGAAATATATCTACAAACTCAACAAATAAATTTAACTAAAAATAAGCAAATAAATCACATGCCTACTAGCAACGGGATTAATCAGTAGTTATTTAGCAATTCAAAAGCAAGAAACAACAAAAAATACATATATGAGAAGATAGCAAGATGTACCAAACACCATAAGGTAACTAACTAATCAATCACATATATTTTTATTGATATAATTAATCATATATATAATTTATGATATATATAGTAAAATTATCTTAATAAGCAAACTATATAAAAAAGATAATACTACGAGAAGTCATTTAGCAGACAAAATTAAGTTTCCTAAATTTGTTGTATACTTACCTAAGTCAATCGATAACATCGTAGGATATGGGGCCTTGAAGTGATAATAAAAACACTTGCGCTAGTAACGCTACGTCGACACTAGTATTTTCCACCGGAAAAGTCTAATCTTGTACAATCATGCAGTGGAGCTACTCTGACGCGGTTCACATAGCCACGCCCATTATCTCTCGGTTAATAAGCATCAGTCCAACACGCATGACAGCGATTTGATTCATGACTTATCTTTTTATATGAAAACTAACTGACCCGTCAGACATGGTTTTGCCGGGTTGGGCGAACAATCCTTATCTCTTAGGGGTACGGAAAATAGATAGGAGCCGATTCTCAGACCTACTGAATATGCATATAATTTGGTAAAAAAAGTAAGGTAACTAACATTGTGACAGGAGAATTTTATATATAACATATCTTGTCGCGATGTCTGTTCCGGGTAATCTCTGAAACTGATGAGCTGATTGTATTGAAGTTTCGCACAGATATGCAACGTTGTCTAATTTAAAATACAGGCTTTCATTTCAATTAATAAAGAAATGTTATGATAGAGGCGCGTGGCTCTGCGGTTAACACATGTATTGTCCTTGCGTTTGTCGTGATCCGTCTTATTTTTATTGTGATCAAATTCCGCCATCTAAATATCGTTAGCCTAGAGCAGACTGCTTAACATATATTTTTACCAACAGTTCGCCCCGGTGTCGACCGATTAACAATCATATTTTACACTAAAATTTTCCTCGGGACTCGCTCTATCCATAATGTGTCTCATTAGACACATTACTTGTTCCATATCATTATATAGAACCATGTCAGTAGATATCGTAACATACCAACAGTCAGCTTAGAACATAATAGGAATTAGTCATAACATAGTGAGTCAGTTATAACATTTTGTAAATACCGTTGGACTCAATAGCTGTAATGTAAATAATATGTTGAAGTCACATCGGAATAAATGTATATTGTATCACACAATTGTTATGTACACCTGCCTTTCATATGGTCAATTGGGCGGGAAGAGTAATGGAGGGCCGCGCATCTGCATGATTGGTCCGGATGTCTATCACCATTATCACCTTACCAGCCATTATCGGTCTGCTGTTGAACATGGGCTTCTGTCAAAGAAAGCTAAGACGACCGATCTCCTGCTACTCGCATTCATCCCGGACCGGCTACTGCACGGAGATCTACCCACCTGATGAACAGTCGGTCAACACCTCGTGTTCATAAACGCGGCCTCCACTACAGAGCCTTACTGCCCCATCTGCCATCTATTCTTCTAAGTGTGTGACCAGCCTATTGCCACCTCAGCGAGCTTATTCTTCGCGTGATACTTTAGTTCTCTGCCTTATGACTTCTTTACAAATTCTACTGGACAGAAAAACACCCAACATAGCACGTTCAATAGCCCGTTGAGCTACCGCAAACTTGCGGACCAGTCCTAAAATAAAAGGCCATGTTTCGGTCCCGTCATCATGGGGAGAACGCATTGGTTGAAGACTTTTGTCTTCAAGCTCTGCGGTTTAGGCGACGTAAAAATGATACGAAGCTTCCGTAATGCAGACCAACCCAACTGAAAGATATCTTATGTATATGGGCATCAGTATTCGGTGTGATTAAAACGATTATAAAGTTCACTCACAAAAAAGTTTTTTTTTTAGTTTAAGTGAAACCATTTGAAAATGGCACATTGGAGGGGAGGAGGACAGAAGGACGTCACATAACAAATATTCGGATGTCTATCGGCGTCGGATATTCGTGAACAGGCTCTGGTTCCTCGTTTGCCTCTCGTTTTATACTACAAAATATATATATTTTCAGTGCACACGGGTACAACTCTCAACCTTCATTATCCCACTCTGCTCCCTAGATTGTTCCCGTGGCGGAACCTGTACCTACAAATGGCAATTCAATCTAATGTCAAACAAAAACATTACCTTGGCGCCTGAGGTCCTGGCATTTTATAAAGTCCGTGAAATGTGGCATTTGAAAAGGTCCGCAATACACCGACGTCACATCTGTGTAATGTGTTAGCCTTT
>JAFELO010002788.1:213776-297116 GCA_017140195.1 Eumaeus atala
GGGGTAAACGAGAAATCGGAGTTTTTTACGACTGCCGATGCCCATGATCATCCACATATTTACTAATTTACTATGCCAATGCGTTGCCCCCTCCCGATGGGCCACCGGCTACTCACAAATCGCACGAAACGCGAAACGAAAGATGTCACTTTACGGTGGTACTATGTGAGCGAGAGGTACCTCCCCGGTCGTGCCGGCTCAATACCATTGCATAGAATGTAGTGTCATGCAGTAGCATGCACTACCTCCTTATATGCAGCATTGCATTTAACATAATAAGGAAAAGTTTGAGTTTGCATCATGTCCCAAAGTTTCTGTACAACTTTTTTTACTATGAGGCAATTAATCGTGACTTCTGTGCAATTTCTTTTTTTTCTTGTGAGCCAATAATCATTGGACAGCAAACCGACGTCCATAGATGCATAGTGTCATTGATTCATTCCACTGCTGGTCATCTCCACAGAATCTGTGGGGGGTTACGGGTATCGAGGCGGACCTCATAACCCGGGTTGGGTCGCAAGGGGACGACTATTCCCTCGGTAACGGGGCCGCAATAATTTGCGGGTTTACCATCGTGGCTTATTGGCTCAGGGGAATGTAGGCCTGTTTAGGGCCTGTGTGTTGTGTAGTGTGTTCTGACTGTGGTGAGTAGCGATTGGGTGTGTCATGCGTGCGCATGTGTGATCCTCGTCCGGATCGCAGGACACGCAGTCCCTAGTCCGCTTGGTGGATCACGGAGGGGGGGGGGGGAGTTCACGCGGATACGGTCTCCCGTCAGGTGGTCGCTTATGGGGATGTACAGCTTCAGCCTCCGAAGCAGAAGCCTCTCGAACAACTTGGCGATGTGGACAGCAGCGTTATCGGGCGGTAGCTTCCAGGCAGGCTTCGGGGCTTGCCCGACTTCGACAGAACGATGACCCTCCCCTCTTTCCAGATCTCCGGAAAGTGGGCCGTCCGGAGAATGCTATTTGCGATCTGAGTGAGAGCCATGGTTGCTCGCCTAGGCATCTCACCAGCGCTGTGGGGGGATGTCATCGGGGCCTGGGGCTTTGCGCCTCGAGAGGCGAAGTGCGACTTTCCGCAGCTCATAGGGGGAAATGAAATCCTTGCCGCTGAGTTGCGGAGTCGGGCTCTGGAGGAGCTCTCGAATGCGGCACTCCACCTGCTCGTGATGCTCTGCGAGCGACGGCGCCGCTGGATGTGGTGAAAACTGCGTGTGTAGATGTGATGCGAGCACCTCGGCGCGAGCCTGCGCTCCGTAGTGTTTCGCGCCTGTGGTGTCAAGAAGAGGATTGATGGTGGTCTTTGGCCTCGTGAGACGTCTGTTTAAGGCGTGCAGGCTGGTGTCGTTTTCGCCAGCATGGAAGACTGTAAACTCCCAGCCTGCTCCACGACACTCTCACCTTCGCAGACAGTTCCTCGGCCAGCTTGTTAAGTTGTGCCTCGATACTCGGACAGCGGGTACGGGCCCAAAGTTTCCTCATCTGGCGTTTCCTCTGCAGGTCCGCCAGTAGGCTCGGGGAGAGCTCACCCCGCCGGCGCGCTGTCTCCGGTACAACGGTGATCGCCGCCGCCCGCGCCTCCCGGATTTTTTCCGTGAAGAGTCGAGCGGCGGCCTCCACCTCGTCCGGAGTAAACAGTTGCCCGGCGATGGTGAAGTCGACTAGGCTATCCTGATTGACGGCCCAGTCGATCCTCTCTCTGGTCCGCACTCCTTCCCGGAATCAAGTGTGACGAGGATGGGTAGGTGTTGAGTGTCGAGGTCGTACAGGACCTCGATGTTGACCGTGGCCTTGAGGTTCTGGTGTAGGGCGATGTCTAGGACGTCCGGGGTGCGCAGGGGATCCGTAGGCACGTGTGTAGGACGCGGTGGTCCTTGCACCGTGTAGCCGCGCTCTTCCGAATCCTCCTGCAGCCTGATGCCAGCGTCGTTTGTGACGACCGATCCCCAAGCTAGATGCTTGGCGTTCAGGTCGCCGACCAACATCACCTGGCCGCCGTTCCCCAGCACGTTGTGGACATCACCTAGGTCAAAACTGTTCCCAGAATGTCTGTACGCCGCGTAGATCCTGAGCTCCTCCCCCGCCATGTGAACGACTATACCAGTCGAGCCCATGTCGGTGAAGGGGCCCCGTCTCAGTTCGTCGTGGACGACACCTCGCCCGTCCGATACGCGACGTAATTCGACAGCCGGAGGCTCTGCGCCGGCCTCAGCCAAGTCTCGCGCAGCAGGATGACATGTAAGTCATATTGCTGAGCGAGCAGCCGAAGACTGTCGCTCTTGCCTCCTATACATCCGGGGTTCCAGTAAGCGACCCTGAGCTCGTCACGATCCATCACTGGCTCCCCGTGGGTTGGCTCCGTGCGTATGTGATTTGCGCCCAGATGCGCGGGTCCCTGAGCACTCTGGACAGCTCGACTTTCACGACCGCCCTCAGCTCCTCCCTGACGATCTCTTGGATTAGCCCCCTGAGATCGTCAACGTGGACCCTGGGCCCGTTGCGCCGACGCTGCTCCCCTTCCGAGCGCCTCGGTTCCCGCGCAGGTGAGGGGAATGATGTCCGTGGTGTGGGACCGATCCGCTGGAGAAGACAGGCTCGACGTCCCCTGGAGACACAGCAGTCGAAACGGAGGCGGCTCCCGGCGTCGTTGACGAGTCCTCCTCGGGCGTTGCTGGGCCAGCCACTTCTGACTCACGAGCCGCAGGTGACGTATGCGGAGATGTAGGCGGTGATGGGCGTGCAGACCGCGGTGATCAACGCGGTGTTTCTGGTGGTGTTGAAGAGGTGGCGGTCGAGTGCGATTCCTCCACTGCGACCACCTTGGAAGGCCCGTCAGCGGGCGAGGACGCCGCGCGCTTCTGCGGGCGTAGCTCCTCCAGCTCCGCTAGGAATTCCTTCCTTTCCTCCTCTGAAGGGAACAGGGGTCTCCGGACTATCGTCCGTTCGACCTTCTTCCGTGGCATTTCTTCGGTGGTGGTTGGTCCTCCGTCGGACTCGCTGTCCACTGCCCCGACCTTTCTTTCAAAAGGTCGGGGAGTATGTCGCGCGGTGCGGCTACGGGCCTTTTGGATCTAGGTCTCCTTTTCTTATAATAGAGTATACATAAATGTATACAAAAAGCGCGTTGGCTTCGCCCGAGTTCTAAAACGGCATGGAATAATAATTATGCTTGACCGCGTTCCGAACAAGAACGAGAGGGCTGGGGCGCAAGCGGGACGGCACTATCACTCCCTAAGGTGAGGGACCTTCCGGCAAGAGAGAAACAGCAAGCGTTTCCGAGTGCGTTGGTGTGGATTGATTCATTATAGAGAATCGGGTCTACCTCTCGCACGATACTGCCGTGAAGTGACAGCGAAGCTTTCGCGTTTCATGCGGCCTACTGCGGGGGACGAGGAAGGAAAGTAACACGAAAGGTGTGCGGTCGGTCATGAATGTTGGTAGTCGCCAGAAAGCGTGAAAGCTTTTTCCACATATTATATAAAATAATTCTACCTCCGTGTTTGCTTTACCCACCTTCACCCTATCATCAATCCTTCACACTGGGGGCATTCACACACCAGCGCATGATATATATATTAGATTTCGTAGAGTAATACTTCCTTTGGCAGGTTGAAGAAAAATTATGTAAGTAATTTTTTACGATGTGTGCACACACCGTCACGAAAAGCCGACACCCTGAAGTTGGCTACAGTCCACATTTCAGTTTTTCTCTTGACACGCCAAAGAAGTACAATTTCTAACGCGTGTACATACACACACACACACGGTATTTTTTTTCTTTTTATAACATAGAAAGACCAATGCCCATATGGACGTATGTGTATGGGCATTAGTAGTCATAAAAAGACTATGCCTAAAAATATGCAGATGCCTTGCCCTCCTTGACCCTCAAAGCGCCACCGGAAATTCGTACACCGCATGAAATGCGTCCAGTATATTGCTAGCGCATTACACGAAACTACAGAACGTAAGATGAAGTTTGGCATTTATGTTCCTAGGAAAGGAAGTGCTTCCCATCAAGAGATGATTTTTGATAATTTTACACTTAAGGCGGTGATAGAATCTCAAGCGAGTGAATCTGGGTTGCACTGTTATTCATTTGTAACTTAGAATGACTTTTGGTTTGTAACCAAATCTGGAAATTTAATAAAAAAGTACGGAAAAAAGTGTGCCGAAAGCAATCTTTCAGCACACTTTTTTTCAATACGTTAACAAAAGACGTTTTAGTTGCTTTTCAGCAGTCAACAGGCGCATGTATGTGGCGTACCCGTACTCGCAAATAATACAACCTTACTACTACTATAATACTCTTTCCTTACTACTACTATAATAAATACTCTTTCACGCCAAACATAACTAAACGAATGTTTTTGAAATTTGGCACAGATATCACGATCTGGAATCATCATCACCATCATCACTATCAGCCCTTATCGGTCCACTGCTGGACATACGCCTCTCACAATGAACGCCAAGACGACTGATCTCCTGCTACTCGCATCGATCCCGGACCGGCCACGGAGATCGTCTTCCCACTTGGTGAACGGTCGACCAACACTTCGTTTTCCGAAACGCAAGAATCACATAAAATAAATGAATGGTCTACTTTTCACTTTTAAAGACATTTTATTTGTGGCTATATGTTATTGCTGTCCTAATAATACACTGAAAATTAACATTTTCAGTAACGTAGTTCCTTCATTTTAGCTAGTGATATAGCTGTCAGCTTCTCGGCAAATAGGAGCTTAGTCATAGTCGACATATTTTTATGGAACACGAACTGAGCCCCGCGGTTTCACCCGCGTATATCGGGTCATATTGCTCGTAATTTCATAGTACTCCACCTAATACCTTCCATATGAATGTAACTATCTTGAACAATAAGAATTATTCAAGTCCATATTGCTGTTCCTGAGCAAATTTAAACAAAAACTCTTCATTTACAACACATATATATACATAATATATATGTGTTGTAAATGAAGAGTTTTACAACACATATATAGATAACATTTTATAATTCTCATACGGAACGTCAATGCAATGGTTTACCATCGGTGGTGAAACCGAAGACCTGGCAGACTAGAAAAGAAGCGGCAAAATAACAACAACTTTATATTGAGGAGAAAATGTATGAGCGGTGGAGAAACAATAAAACCGAGTGAAACAGCAATCGAGCGTAACGCCATCGTTACGCTTTTACGTCGCTTACGTCGTTTTTACCTTTATTATCATTTATTTAAGAAGTTAACTCCAGTAGCGTGTCGGTGCTGACACACACAGTTTTTATTTTACTCCTCTTCAGAAAGGTATATTTTCTGGTATCCGTCCGTAAAATACCAGTATACATGTAGCCTACGTATTCAAAAATACCAGTATACATGTAGCCTACGTATTCAAGAATACCAGTATACATGTAGCCTACGTATTCAAAAATACCAGTATACATGCAGCTACGTATTCAAAAATACCAGTATACATGTAGCCTACGTATTCAAAAATACCAGTATACATGTAGCCTACGTATTCGAAGATACCAGTATACGTGTAGCCTACGTATAGAAAAATACCAGTATATATGTCGCCTACGTATTCAGAAATACCATGTTACACATTGCGGCCACTCGAAGGCGTTCGTGTGCATTTGGACCGTGCCGAGTATGAGCAGTCGGGTCAAGTGTACCATTAGCGCGCAAACATCTATATGTAAACGGCTTGCAAGAGAGTAAGAGAGTATTAAACCGTTTTTCAAGTGGCATTGTAACAGAATCGGGCCATCGCGGTGGAGGAAGAATTCTCGATCACATAACACCTGAAATGAAGTTTATATATCTACTGTCTTGTCTCTGGAGATATTGAATTTTTTAACATTGGGGGGGGGGGGCAAACGAACAATCTGATTCCAAGCGTCGCTCCTTCATCCCATTCACGCGCTCCACATTCATTTGGACCTCAGTGTTTGTGAGAGCCACCTAGATTCACGCATTCATAATCTTACTCCCCAATTCAAGCGTTTCATATGCAAGAAGTTTTCCTTCAATAAATATTGTGGTTCTTGTAGATTTATTCCGTAGTTGTTAGCATGCTCGGGTACATTTTCATTTTCTTTCTCTGATAATATGAGTAATAACAAAATTTAAATCACAAAAACCGTATTCAATTTATTTTATTTGTTCATACAAACTTAAATTCGAAGTCCAAGGGCAAGGCCTCTTCAATCGAGAATTGTATTGAAAAAAAAAAAAGTTGAATTTAATTTTTTCCTACGTGGAATCGTGAAGTGTTGCGTAAAACAATCTATGCGAAGTCGTGATGACGTGCGGTATATCAATAACGCTAACTACATGCACGAATAATTGTAACTTTATGGTAACTTTCCGAATCAAAGTAATGTTCCGAATGGGCGGAGCCTGCGTGCGAGAGAGCGACACATGTCGTCGCTTTTAGTCTATCGGGCGAATATCTGTAGGCATGGCCATACTGTCCACTATTTTGCTAATTACATTTAAGTGCCTATTTCGCGAACAAGTTGCGCTACCAAGCGCACGGTTATAGGCGCAATTCATAGAAATGATTTGGGTAATCGTGTTTTATGTAATAGGGGACTTATCTCGTACGCTCGGGAATACCGAGTACAGTCAGAATCAAAACACGTCGAAATATGTAAATCACCTTAGCCCAACAATTTTACGGTCAAAATGATATTTGGTTTATAAAGACACTATATAAAAAGCAATCTATCAATTATTGTACTTTGACGCAGATTCTGTTATTACCTCATGTAAGTTTGTTATAATAGTGCTTATGATCGAATTTCAGTCGCAGTTACTATCTTTTTAGAGAATAACTAATTACGCAAGGCTCTGCGCAGTACATACTATAGAGACACAAGTGCAGTCCAAATTTTATCTATACCTATAGAACTGCACTCTAGCATGCTTAACATGATCTATTTGGCACGGGATCTGTACTTCACTTACTGGCTCCGAAATGTAATTCACAAATTGAAAAATTACGATATCAAATTATCATCAATCTTGAGTCCGACCAACGATTCGCACTCGGCAGCTGGGGATCTGCAGCCAAACCTGCCTGCGAAAATACGACGAGGGCTGTAAGCTGACCGTACACAGATAAACATTGCCGCCATAACGCACGCTTGTAACAGACGTAACGTTATGAAATTTGCATAATGATGCACGCGGCGCCAGCGAAGCGAACTGAAATTTTCTTCTGCCCGTTTGCAGATGTACTAATCTCATTTGCAACAGAGTTTATTACTTTTAATTGCTTCTGGTCAAATTGGTTTGCATATGCTTCTTTGCTGTAGCTGTTTCTATAGTCCATTTATCGGGGACGGCTATATACCCCGACTCTACGACTGATAGAACCGGAATTTCGCGGGTGAAATCTCGAAGTTATACTGGTCATAATATTCGTAGGATGGATGTAGTTAGTTTTTAGATAAGACTAGAGGATAACTCGATCAAATCTTATCATATTTACTAATTCACAACATATAGATAATATGGAGTAAGTTATAAATTTATTTGTTTTATTGTTATGATTAAAAAAGTGTACTCATTATTGAAAGGAAAATGGGAATGTCTTTAGACCTCGCGACTGAAAAAAAACTTTATTTCATGCTCTAAGAGGAAGAGAAAGAGACAACGTGTGCTAGCACATGTCTCTTGCCCCTACAGTATTATCCGAAACAATACTGCAGGGACAAACTCAGAATGGCGTATCTCAGAAAGTACCAGGCTGATTGATAACTGACCGAAACGACGAACTTAGAAAAAAGATAGGCAAACAAAATTTATTACATTATATTCTATCATCTTTTCGAAAATAGAACGTCAAATTTGAATTTATTTGAACTGATACAATTTGGACATAGGCCTCTCTCAGTGATCTTCTGAGTGTGTGACCAGCCCATTGCCACTTCAGCGAGCTTATTCGTTGCGTGATATTGGCGTTCATTGAGAGAGGCCTATGTCCAGCAGTGGATCGATAGGGGCTGATAATGATGATGATGATGATGATGATAGAATTTGTGTGAACTAAAACTTTTTCTGCCGTAAATTTTCTCAACAATGGAAAGAAACGAAATTCGTGCGGTGAAAAAGTTTTACGGTTTAAAAGGCAACCCACATTAAAATCAAGCTAGACAGTGTATTTTGTAACACCGCTCCTACATTGAGTACAATTCACACCTGGGTTTTGATGACCCACTCACTGATTTTAAACGTGGGAGACAAGAGCTGCGAAGACAGCCACAGGTCTGGCCGTCCAAATGAAGTCACGAATCCGGGCATGATCAAAAAAATTCAAAAAATCGTTTCGAATGATCTGCTTAAAGTTGTGGCAGATAGCAGAGATAGTAAGCATTTTCTATGAACGCGTTTTCAACATTTTATATCAATGAATGTTGGTGGGTGAAAAAGCTTTGCCCTCGTTTCCTCACTGTTAACCAAAAGCAACGTCGAGTGGACGGTACGTCGGAGTGTTTGATGAAATATGGATACATCATTGTACTCCTGAAACAAAAGAACAATCTAAGCAGTGGACTGAGAACAAAAGAACAATCTAAGCAGTGGGCGGATAATCTACGCGGAAGAAAACAAAAACGGTTTGTCGGTCGGCATGGCGACTGTTTTTTGGGATGTTCGAGGGGTTATTTTAGTGGATTATTTGCAAAGAGGAAAGGCAATAAGTTTTATGCAATCTTGCTGCAAAAAATTTGTGAAAATCTGAAGGAAACGGCCTCTTTTAGTCAAAAAGAAAGGTTTATTCCACTACGACAACGCACCTGTGCAGTCTACAAGGGTTGTTGTTGCCAAACTCCATGAATTGCGGGTCGAATTGTTACCGCATCCCCCTATTCCCCAGATCTGGCCCCGTGCGACTTCCACTTATCCCGAATCTCAAGAAATGGTTAGTTGGCCTAAGATTTTCATCAAATGATGAAGTCGTTGAACTAGATGCATCGAAGCATAAGGAAACTACGTCGAAAAATAAAATTCTTTTAAATAGATTGTTAAAATCTTTCTTTGTCGGTTCGGATACTTATCAATCACCCCTCGTATAACACCTACTAACTTGATATTTTTACAGGCAGGTAACTTTCTAGGTCCAGACATCCTCTAAGAACGAATTGTACGAATGTTCATCCCCTAAGGGTACGTATTTGGGGGTGGACTACGTCGGTAAAACTACGAGGGGCTACTAGTTTTAAACATTTTTTAAATAAAATAAGATAAGATATTTGATATTTTTATTATGGAAATATATGACACTGATAGAAATAGAAGACACTGATAAATATGATCACACGTATGTAATTTAACAAAAACTTATTCATGAAAAGCTTTTTTAGAGACGAACATTGTATAAATCACAAACTAAACTGCAGGTGTAATGAAAAATTCAAAAACGTAAAATGCTGAACACACGCTTTGCAGGGCCCGCGATATGGAGAATTTAAAGCTCGCTGTTACGAATGAATTTGTTTTATGGCACGTGAAAAACGTTTTGATAAAACTTTTTATATAAGCATCATCTGCTGGACATTTTTAATTAATAAATAATGTTAAACTCTAAGATTATAGAAAGTAAGGACTATACTTGCGGACATAGGACGGAGAGATATACGGAACTCCATACTGGCCATCTGGCCAGTACATGTTTTAACCGAACGCCAATCCGACTTAATTAGCTATGTTATTACCTGAATGCGTCTGAATTAGGGTAATGTTTTTCAAGAGTATTATGTAGATAGTCTGCATGCTAAATTAGATTAGCAAACTCCTATCTCCAGGGGAATTAGCGCGTTCCGTCGCACGTTTTATATATCGATCTTAATTAGGCGTCGCCGGTTAAACTTAGTTTGTCATATGATTATTTTAGTGCCTGAGAATTAATGTTGGAGAAGGCACTTAGAACCAGGTAATTGGCTAAATCATTAAGCCTCCGCCGAAGGAGTATGAATTTACAATGTAATATTAGTGTAAGAGCAAGTGCGAACCGAACTCGCTTAGAAATAGTTCCGTACAATTATCTATAAAAAAGGCAAGTATCCCTTTTGTGTGATGGGAGCCCCTATAAGTAATTAATTTAATATTTTTAGTATTTAGTGTTATATCTGCAACAGAAATACGTCCAACTGTGTAAACGCCAACTCTCTAGAATGGTAAGAGAGAAAGCCTGATAATCTTATCATACAGACGGACAGCGGGGTCTCAAAGAATATAGAAGGTAGCAGCTGGTTCTACAACGATAATGGACACGGCAGTTAAATGCATGTGAAACGCACAATTTTGGACTTTAGGATATCATCATGGGTGGAATTTAGAGTTATGCCGCGAGGTCTGAAAGTTAGTTCTTTTGCTGGTATTAATCCGATTCACATACATTCGAATAAATTTTTAGGAGAGGAAATTACAAACTTGGACCCGATTGTCTTAAGATAAAAGATATTTTAGTTAATACTTAATATATTGTTTTACTATCACAGAAAGTTTGGCGAATTTGGGTAATCTAAGAACAGCGATATAAGATATTCTGTAAAATAGAATTTTGTTTCATAGTGTAGGTAATTTGGGTAATCTAAGAACAGCGAAATAAGATATTCTGTAAAATAGGATTTTGTTACGTAGTGTAGGCAATTTGGGTAATCTAAGAACAGCGAAATAAGATATTCCGTAAAATAGGATTTTGTTACGTAGTGTAGATAATTTGGGTAATCTAAGAACAGCGATATAAGATATTACATAAAATGGAATTTTGTTTAAAATCTTTTAATAATCACGAAATAACGTACACTGTGTTCGAGGATTGGATGAAGTAACGAAGTACTGGAAACACTCATAACGCAAGCGTACATGATAATAAGCCGGCTAGTGATGTGCTTGAAGTTCGTTAGCTGTCAGTTGTAAATGACACTTCGATATCGATTATGTGTTTTATTTTATATTATGAACGATATAGTTAACGATTATAATACCTTGATTGAATAAATCATTTGCAATCAACGCACGCTTTAAGACAAAACTATGATCTCACATTTTTTTAAATCGTACACATTAATCGATTATACTCTTATTGACTGCACATTTTTTTGCATAGACAAATTTTTCTTGTGGTTTCTCTCTTTTCAGACTGCGGTTAGGGTATTTAGGTAGGCTAGCTACCCTTTTATAACTTTGCAATAGAAAAATGTTACCGTTTTCTAAAACCATATCTCAACTTCACAACTACAAGTCGGTAGTTGTGAAGTTAAGTAAGTACTTCACACAACCAAAAAATCGCTAACGGGTACTGACAAGATTTGATTACATACAAATATTGGACCAGGTTAAAGTAAATAAAAATTGTAACAAATATGTTGCCGACTACTCCTAACCAAAACAAGATGCTGAGAATTGACATTTACGCGAGACACATAAATTATATACGTTTTAGTAAGATGCCTCGTGCCATACGAGTTTGTGGAGGAATTAAACCGGCACGATCGGAGAAGATACCCACCTCCTCCCTCACATGATACCGCCGTGAAGTGACATATTCGGTGTCACGTTTCCTAGTGGCCCGTTGGATGGGATGAGGAAAGGAGGGCAGTAGTAATTATGCGGATGTTCATGGGCGTCGGCTGTCGCAAAAGGCTCCGATTTATCGTTTGACACTCCACACTATAAAAATTACGTACAGCAACGGCAAAGTTTGTAATTTGCACAAAGATCCGCAGAAGAATACTGACAAAGGAATCACAATCGATTGAGCGGACGGGCTTAAATTTAAGGCGAGTTGGCTCAGGTCGGTCGTTTTGGGATTTATTAAAGAACCTCTCGATATCAAAGGTCTCTCCAACCGGAACAGTTGTCGACATTGACGACAAATACTTAACATCTCCATGACAGAATATCTTTACCTTTAGCGTTTACAAGTAGATTACTGCGTCGATCTCTTGGTCTAGGTGTAAGCGTGGTCAACCCAGTCGATTGGTCAAACAAACACCTGTTACAAGTGTTATTGAGACTTTTCAATTTGTACAGTCAGTAAGGAAGTTAGCGGTGTTACACTCCCTTGACTCGGAGAGCACATTACGCCACCGGTCCTGCTCTTGATTTCTGTCCGGTTGTGTCGGACTGTCGTCCCATCGACACGCTAATATGTCCTGCACAGTTCGCTCATCTCTATAGCTACGAGTAGACATAGAAATCCGGTGCTTGACGTGTTAAGTATGAGATTCGTAGATAATGAGATTTGTACGTCCATTATACTTATTATAGAACAAAAGTCTCCAAAAGCTGTCTTTCGGTATGTGATCAATTTTCTCAAAATCGACGTAAAGTGTTTACATGAAGTTTGCGTCAAATAGTGCGATAAGAGCACATCTCCAGTGCGGACGGAAGAAAGTAAGGACTTACTACGGGCGTTCGCCAAGACGAGTTGTTGATTAATTATTCACCAGGGGAGATGACGATCCTTGTACAGTAGCTGGGATGGATGCGAGTAACTGGTGATCAGATGCCTCACCGTTCATTGGTAGAGCACTATATCTAGCGGTGGACTGTAGCTGATAATGATGGTATGAACCACCCGGGCTGCAATCCGTTGACGTTGTAGTCTTTATCTGCATATAATATTTTACCATCTTCGACGAGTGTTTTCAATTTGATACGTTAATCTCACGCGTCGTATCCGTTGTCACGGCGACAGCTGCCCACGCCCTGCATTTGCAGATTATACCATCCATCACGTCTATCACGCGTAATGGACGGGGCCGCGTCATAGCACGTCACGTGTCCTCTCCGACGTGCGCAAGCATAACGAGCGCGCTAGTTAATCTGGTGGGGTCCCCAATGCAGGCCATCATAGTTTTAGGCCGCGTTTTGGCTACGCGGCAGCCATCTTTTTCTTGGATTGATACTATGCTGTGAAATCGTATATTTGCCGTATTTTTGTGAATAAATGCCTGCGAACAAAGTCTAATACACCTTGAGGTCATGAGAGTTCCTATTATGGTAGACCCTCTCCTCTCCCGCAGATAGAAGAGATGCATCCTGAAACCCGATACAAGTATGGCTAAATAACTTTTATTATCATCATGGCCGCTTAGATCTAGTCTACCGTCCCCCATCTCTGACGACTAGGGAGTATCTGTAGCGATTTATCAACGAAGGATAATGCGCACTAGTGTGTGCACAGACACCCACTCTCTATTATGTAATGCATCTATTTTGTTGGGACAACAAGTAGACACAACCTGAAATAAAGAAGGCGTGGAACTGCTTATGGGAATTGTAAGACCGTCAATTCCCTAACACTGGACTGTTATTTTAAAATTTATTTATATCACGCGAGAGCTAGGGATAATGAGCAGTCCGTACATATATCACCATAATATTGTCTAAATGTTGGGCTTCCTCTCGCAATAACTCAATTTCATGTCACACTTACGATTAATGAACGTAGGTTTTAAATACTAATAGCCTCCCAGGGCTGACTTAATTAACTTGACTATATTAATTACAGTTAGCA
The DNA here is from genome assembly GCA_017140195.1 of Eumaeus atala. NCBI lineage: Eukaryota > Metazoa > Arthropoda > Insecta > Lepidoptera > Lycaenidae > Eumaeus > Eumaeus atala. The sequence goes on from JAFELO010002788.1 coordinate 227,321, forward strand.
CAATAAAAACGGCAATATTGTGAAAGCCTGAAACATATGCTTATACAGCCCCGTAAAACCTTTTAATTTTCCTGGATGAAATCAAAAGCATATTTATGTCTTTGTTGCTGTATGCGTTACGTCAGGATGATATATGGAGGGCTATGTGACCATTCTAGGTGATCGACTCTAGGTGAAGAGCAATGCGTGTGGAATGGCAAGCTTTAACACATCACAGAGTGACACAATCAAGGTGTCCTCATCTCCATGACCCTTGGGGCCGTACGGGATATATGTATACATACGGCCCATTGGAGGAGGAGGGCAACGCATAGGCTTAGTAATTGTGCGGATGTTGGTGAGTGGCAGTAGTCGTAAGAAGGCTCCGATTGCTCGTTTGCTCGTTTCACTGAGGTGTTTAGGTTTATATATCATCATGCTCTCAGTGATTCGCCAGTGTTTTCTGTACTTCTAACATCAATTTGGTGGTTATGTCTCTTGGCAATTTTAATAGATTATCCTCTAAGGTTCTGGGTCTTTTCAGCCAGATAAAATGAAAGAGAATGGTAACTCCATAATAATAAGTCGGCAATCCTATAGTCCCTTTTTATAGACTTAATTAAAAATTCGGCGAATAAGTAACGTAAGAATGTTTTATTACTTCTAAAAGTATGTCCAGCCTTCTGCCAGGTTATGTGAGCCTAATTTAACGAAATATTATGTTCACCTAATTTTGGTTTGTCTACTGCTCGAGACATGTGTATACTTTGTTAAGGTAACAATTCGGCCCTGTTGGCCACGGACGAAGTCGGCGGCTCGCTAGTTTTTGGAATGAAGTTTCTTGTCACGCGTTGCGAAGAAGAATAGACTGAAAGTTGTCATGACACTCTGCTATAGTGTAGTAGGCCGCGCGGCGTTTCTTTTCGCGCACATTTCTCTGTCCGTCTCTCTCTCTCTCTCTCTCTCTCTCTCTCTCTCTCTCTCTCTCTCTCTCTCTTATAAAGAGCAATCCTATTATTTTCGTTTCGTCTTTTGTTTTCAATAGTGTAGTATCCATCAACTTCATTCCATCCGGATGGCCCTCGACACCTTTCAACTTTTTATAATATTATTAATTTTTTTTTATCTATTCGTTCCCCTAAACATTTTCACGTTAAAGTCAATTATCCGAAAATGATTTTAGACTACAAAGCATTTTCATTTTCTAAAATTACAAGAATGTTAGTGGTTTTTTAGGTAAAGGCAAAGGTCAGAGTGGAAAACTTTACAAAAAGTGTTTAAGACGCTATTGTTGTTTGAGTGGCCGTATTCTGCATAAAGGTGGTGCGGACTTGGAAACTTCGTGACGCTTTTGCCAAGTAAACAACTGCCAACTATGTTCGTACATTGTTGTTGGAAACTGGACGTTCCTAAGCAAAGCTTTAAACTTAATTATTTTGTATATATTCGGAAATTCCATGTTAAGTTTCATCATAAAGTTTTAGATGGGGTCATGGGCAATATTAAGGATGCCTTCCTACTTTCAACTCTCTCCCATAATATATACATTGTAAAAGTGAAATAACATGCATTTGAAATTTGGCAGAAAGGGGAACTTAAAAAAAAAGATAGGTAAACGAAATTTATTACATTATATTCTATGATATTTTCGAAACTAGAACTCCAAATTTGAATTTAGATAGAATTTGTATGAAGGGCCTAGAACTTTCTCTGCCGTACATTTTCTCTACAATGGAAAGAAACGAAATTTTTAAATTCGTGCGGTGATATAGTTTACATTTTAAAAAAGGTAAACAGCGACACAGATTAAAGTCACGCAAGATAGTGTTTTAGGTAATATAATACTGCATCTGCATTGATTACAATTCACACCTGGGTAACTCATTTTAAACGTGGGAGACAGCTGCGCAGACGCCTACAGGTCTGGCCGTTCAAATGCAGTCACGAATCCGGGCATGATTAAAAATATTCAAAAAATCGTTTTGAATGATCGACGCTTAAACTTGCGGCAGATAGCAGATACGGTAAGCGTTTTCTCTGAACGCGTTTTTAACATTTTACACAACATATGCGAAGGAAAAAGCATCGCGCGCGATAGGTGTCGCGTTTGCTCACTGTTAACCAAGAGCAACTTCGAGTGGACGATTCGTCGGAGTGTTTGGCGCTGTTAAGCGTGAGTTTTTGTGGCGTTCTGTGACATTAGATTAAATATGGACACATTATTATACTCCTGAAACAAAAAACTATTTAAGCTGTGGACTGAGAGCGACAAACCTGCGCCGAAGAAAGCAAAAACGGTTTGCAAAGCGATGGCGATTGCTTTTTTTTTTTTTTGTTCCTCAGGGATTATTTTAGTGATGATATTTAGATTAAAAACAATAAATGGAGAGTATTATGCAAGCTTGCTGCAAAATTTTGTGAAGAAATCCGAAAGAAACGGCCTCCTTTAGCCAAGAAGAAAGTTTCATTTCACCACAACAATATACCTATGCACTCGTCAAGGGTTGCAGTTGCCAAATTCCATGAATTGCGGTTCGAATTGTTACCACATCTCCCTATTCCCCAAATCTGGCCCTGTGCGACTTCCACCCCATTCCCGAATCTCAGGAAATGGTTAGGTGGCCGAAGATTTTCATCAAATGATGAAGTCATTGTCGCCGTAGACGAGTATTTTAAGGGGCTAGAGAAAACATTTTATCAAACTGGTGTAACGGCATTGGAGGAGCTCTGGATTAAGTGTATCGAGGTAGAAGGAAACTACGTTGAAAAATAAAATTGTTTTAAGTAGATTAAGTCTTTCTTTGTCGTTTCGGATACTTATCGATCACCCCTCGTACTATATCCATAGAAAACTTCCGCTACTGAGTGACTAACTGAATGACAAACAGACAACCCACAGCCGAAGCTACTGTACATATAAACTTGAAATTAGGTACAGAGGTTCCTCTCATAATGTAAGTGAGCATTAAGACAGGATTTTTAGAAATTCAACCCCTAAAGAGGTGGAATGTGGGGGTGAAGTTTATAACATGGAATTTTACCACGTTACGCGAGTGAAAGCCGCGGCTAGTCTATACTAACATTTTAAACAGGTGAAGTTTCTAACTTTAATGTTTCGTTGGGAGATAGCCATCCGATCGTGAATATTCATTCACTAATAGAGAGCTACATTATTCAGAAATATCATAGGCCGTTAAACTTTAAGTTCAGTCCCACGGTGTTATCCATGTTAATACTACCACAAAGGATTCCCATTTTTGCGCACCATCATTATTCATTCATCATTCATCTGGTGAAAACCACGTAAAAAGAATATGATCTCTCTAAAGTGTGTAAGCAATGCTATGTTGTATTGCAGCCGAATGTAGCCGGTATTAACTGAGGTACCTCTCACTCAGGTGATACCGTCGCATAGTGGTAGTAAGGTTGCGGTGGCCCATTCGAGGGAAGGATGGACTGAAGCCGACACGCCTGCACAACATATGGGTGTTGCTAGCCGTACAAACTTCTTGTTTGCATTCTTATACTATGACAACTAACACGCGTGAAGTGTCATTTCACGCCAGAATTTTAGGAATTAATTGGTGCCGGTCTTTTTCTGACTCTAATGTAAATAAATTATTTGAAATACTATTCACTATAAAAAAATTGAATTAAGTATTTACTCTGCTGATTTAAACTAACTATCACAACCAGAGATCGATCATAATTATAAACAAATCATGTGAGTTCGAGTACAACTTGACTTTTTTTTTTATAGGTATACTAGCTGTCGGGACAGACGTCGTTCTGTCATAAATTGAATTTGTTGTCATTGGAACATGTAAATATTTAAAAAAATGTTAAGGGTGAACACTTATTATTATGACACGAGCATTTTTTTTATATATAAGACAATAAAACTAAATACGTCGTAATGTGTTTGACACTGTCACAAATTGTGTATTACAGAAGTTTCATTATGTGGGTTTAGGAAGAGATAGTGCCGTGCTGCATAGGAGGTGTAGCGCTATGCATAGTGCATGAAACAACATCCTCCTATGCAACGCAATTGGGCCCGCACGACCGGGGAGGCACATCTCGCTCACGATACCGCCGTAGAATGACACCTTCAGTGTCGCGTTTCAAGCTGTTTATGAGTGAGTAGCCGGTGGTCTTTTGGGGGGTAAAGGAAGGCAACGCATCGGCATAGTAATTGTGTGGATGTTCATGGGTGTCGTTAGTCCTAAAAAAACTCTTAATGTTATTTAAAATAATGAAATCGGTTGCCTGTTATAAGAAAGTATTAGCGTTCTGCGTTTCTCTTACACACAACACACTTCTCCGTCAGCGAAATTTTCGTAAAATGAGGTCCAAAAATGTTTACTTTACGTATTAATATAGTGATTTATATTCATACACTCACCTCTGTGGATATTGCGGGCTCGCGGCTTAATAAAACCGTGTTCAATGTGAGAATTGCCTTTTAGTGTTCATTAACGTAGGCTTTCGTTACACGGGGGCTTTACAGGGCTCGTTTGTTAACATAACGAATTGAGGGCACTTTCTGTAGCAAATTCATTAGGTTGGATAATAAAAGCGCGGTAATGATAGCCGCCCCGTACCTTTACGTGAATGATGATGTGTCGCAGGTGCAGACGAGTAGCGATCTTTTTTATTATTGTAGTATAAGGGGGCAAACGTGCAGTCGGGGAACTATTGGCGACTACTGACGCTTATAAATATCCACATAATTATTATGCAAATACATTTGTGCACACCCTCCCTCTTCTCCTTATAATAAGCCACCGGAAACTCACAACCCGTATCAAACGTGATGGCTTAATTACGAGCGACACCTCTGTCTGGTCGGCCCGATCGCACAGAAAATCGGTATGGACTGCCGCCTCAAACTCTTCTTTTTGCCAACTAAGAAGATTCCAGAACGGGCTATTGATTTCTCAACGCTATTTGTTGACCCCTAAGAATAGAATCGCTCGTCGTTCCCCCTTCTGGAAAGGCTTTAAGTTTGTTAAAATCTTCCAATCAGTAGGCAAAACATTATAATGCGCCTTATTTTTTATCGTACATGTACACTAATATGTATAACTAGCGATACACTCGGCTTCGCCCGTGAATAACAGCGGCTACATTACATTAAAAACCTTACTCGGGAATAATTCTATCCATGGTTTAGAACCGCATTAACATCCGTTCAGCAGGTTTTAATAAAACCAATCACATACAGACTGACAGTTTTTGGTTGGTCACTTTGTTTTGTGAAAATATAAGATTATATGCCGGCGTCGCCCTCTGACTGCCACCTAATCACGTACAGCTTTATGATTATATAGCTTGGATGGCTGTTCAATGGATTGATTGTTCTGTACCGCACAACCTCAAGCCATTGAAGCTAGAATCATAAAACAGCAACAGTTTTATATAGAAAATGCACGCAATATACGAAAATATGCTATATGCACGAAGAAAAGAGTTGTGAAAGCATTGTCTGTGTTTTTTTTAGTAAACGGTAGTGCCATACTGCATTGCAGCCGAAATGCAATTCCCTCTCTCTCACGCGATACCGGCGTAAAGTCATATCCATGCTCTCGCGCTTCATGTAGTATACAGGAGGGGCGGGCAACGCATCTACACGATAATCTATTGTGCTGATCTCTATAGGCGTCGGTAGTCCAAAGCCTCCGATTGCTAGTTTTCCTGCCATAGGAATGAAAAAATGCACGAGGGACTAAACTGCGGAGCGCCGCTAGTTCCCATGATAAAATTGTAACGGGTCTATGTAGCTGCATGAGAGATACTCGAGGAAACAATGCGTTAATAGTCACCAGACGCAATCAGACGCATGATTATTTTTAGCGTGTACGTTTGTACAATGAAATTTTACAGTTTAAAAAAATGTCTTGTTGGAAAGTTTAACCTAAAAATCAGCGTGGGTGACGCTAGTGCCGGTTTCGCCGATTACTAAAAGCATAAGAAAATAACTAACTAGACATAATTCTAAGTGGCATCTTTTTCTATTAACTATTTATTTAGTTAGTTAACTATTTTATGTACACACTTCTTTTTTAAACGCTGAAACAATAGTTGGCTGGTACGGCTTATTCCATATAAGAATCTCTTCCAGCAGACCTATTTATTACTCGATAAATTAAAAATACTGCGGCCGTTTTTGGGTGTACATACCAACAAAATGACAAAATATCGACAAACAATATTTAGCGTATACGTAATATCTATACATATACTTAAATAACACACAATTACAAATATACACTAAATAATTAACAATTACATAATATATAATAAACTAATATATATGCCTATTATATAATGTATACTTAATTATAGTATGTACCAAATACAACAAAATTGAAACATAACAAATAAACTTAAAGTAATCAATTATAATGTCGCGTCTGTGGTGTAACGGTGCGGGTGTCGCCTGTTAAGTCCGCTAGTCGTGTGGGGTCCTGGGTTCGATCCCCAGGTCGGACAACTGTTATTAAATGTTTCTCAGATTATTCTGAGCACGCATTACTCTGTTCGGGATTGGAATGTGCTCGAAGTGACTATTTGCGCGCCACCAATGACATCATGGGCCTCAGTACTTGACTAATCGTGGGTGTGCTAGTATATCTAGTGGACTTGCGAGTTGTGGATGTAATAGCACACCTCTGCCTACCTCTTCGTGGATAACAGCCGTGAAGGTACTTTCTTTTTAATTATAATTAACAATTCCGTATTATTAAGATTGAGAAAACGCTCTTTTACTTTTTTTGAAAAATTTGATTTGTTGCAATCACGAATGCCGGGAGGCAAGGAATTCCAATTGGCGGAAAGACAGTGAAGGAATAAGAAAAGAAGTCAGTTTTGTGGCCACCCCAAATATTTGAAGAAGAGTACGTCCATGAGACCTGCAAGAAGGAGCACTTGAGTTAGCAAGTGAAAAACAAGAACGTAAATAGGTAGGAGAGCAAGGATTAAAAAGAACATTAAATAGTAAACAAATAACTCTATAGTTTCCACGCAGGCGTATTGGTAAACCACTGCAATTCTCTGCGAGCCTGAGTCCCATGGTCACGTTTTTAGACCATAAATGAAGCGTAGGCAAAAATTCTGTAAGCGCTCTAATTTGATCAAATGTTCGTCCGTAGTGTCAACACAGCGTATATCCGCGTAATCAATGATCGCTTGGACTACAGCCGGAGCTGATGCGATCTTGGTCGATGGCCAGAGATGTCCAAAACGTCTTCAACGTTTTACGTTGAGAAGTGAACCTTACGACTAATGTCATTAATGTAGGCATTCCAAAAGAGATTAAAAGTCAAAGATTACACCCAATTTTTTGTAGTTATCTAACGGCTATCTAGCTGGTGTAACCTGGTCGAAACGTCAAGCAAGGTATTTACAAAAACTTTGCCAGTACCTTGTAATAAAAATTTTAATTATCGCGTTAAAACCCGTTAGATAACTACAAAATGTGTAACAAACGCGAAAGTCTGAAACGACACCCATGTTCTCTGCTACGTCGGTGTAAGCGATCAGTTGACGGCCTAAGAGAATAGGAGGGTGTGAAGAAATCTCGAGACGCGGCCGAATACGCTTATTACCGACGATTAGCGCCTTAGATTTCGTCGGATTAACAAGTAATGCAAAGGATTTAGCCAATATTAGCGGATTTACAATAGATTTTTTAATGTTTCGAGCAGCTAACTCTAAAATTTACACAACATTAATGTACCGGCAACGCCGTTTTGCGTTTAGAAATTGAATATCTCATTAATATTATTATTAAAAATTATAATTTGAAACGATATTCATTTTTCAAATAATACTAGTTCACAATTAATTTTCTGTGTGTAATCTTTTGTATAACAACTAAAAAATTATAATTCTTCGGGTACTTTTAAAAACTTGGTACATCAGGACATCTGTCCTCTCAGTCCACCCGAGACCATGGTTACTGTAAAGCTTCTGAAACGTCGGGTTAGATAAATAATTAAATAAACCGCGATAAAATCCTTAAAAGTAGTTTTATTGTAATTTTGTATATTTTCTAGCATACACTTAACATTTTTTAAACGAATATATATATATATATATATATTTTCCTTCCACAAATATATATCAATATGTTAGTGGAAGGAATGTATTGTTACTTATTGATAGAAATTATTGTTACATTTTGAACGAATAAAAAGTATTTTTATGTTATTTCCGCTAATTTATTATTTCAAATTACGTGAAATACGACCGGTTTCGATTATCCATCATCAGGTATTATTGTAGTCGAAGTGTAGGTAACGGGGCCGCAATATTTGCGGGTTCGCCATCACGGCTTGTGTGTTGTCGGAGCGCGAAGCTCGACGACTGTTCGGAACTCGAGACTCGACGAAAGTTCGGAACGCGAAGCTCGACGAAAGTTCGGAGCTCGGAGCTAGACGATAGTTCGAAGCGTGGAGCTCGACGATTGTTTGGGGCGCTAAGCTTCGACTGTTCGGAGCGCGAAGCTCGGCGATAATTCGAAGCTCGACGACTGGTTGAAGCGCAGCTCGACAATTGGTCGGAGCGCGAGCTCGACGACTGCTTGGAGCGCGCATCTTGATGGCTGTTTGAAGCGCGAAGCTCGACGAATAGTCGGAGCGCGAAGCTCGACGACTGTTCGGACCTTGTCTTAGATATACATATAATATATATACATATAGTGTATACAGGGTGTACCGTAAGGAGTGGACCAACGATATGTCGGTGAAAGAGTATGTTTTAACCTATAAGAATCTGTAAATTTTATAATTCTAGGCCGAGTAGTTTTTGAAATATGATTATTTTCTTATTTTTTTTTAAATGCTTACTATTTATTTATTTTTGTTTCTGCTCTTTTATTTTCCAAATTATTCAAAAAATATTAGTACTTCTAAATAAAAAATGTCAGTTGTTAAAGACAGAATTATAAAATTAAGAACGAACATTTGTAGTTTTAAATAAATGGCATAACTTAAAGTTTGAACAACGCTAATGAAAAAAAACCTATGGCAAGTTTGTAGAACGTTATTTTAACAACATCTACGACTAACGCAGTGTATATAAAACTACAACTGTTTGCTTCAATTACATTTTTTTACCACTTTTTTCTTTATAATCACAAGTAATATTTTTTCGAACAAGGTAAAAAAAAGTCCTCCTGTTTTTATTCACAGCCAGCATCTTCTTTCAATTCGCAGTAAACTACGCACCGCCCTTTCGTTGTTTTTTACTATTTCCGCGACGTGATACCTTTTGCCGTAATTATTGTTCGCTTTCATTAGTGGGCTCGTACTTACTTCGTAAACGATTCTAATTATTTCCAACATATCGAATCGAATTTGGAACATACGATGCCGAGCTCGTGTTCTATCTCTGACAAATAAAACATCTTCTCTGTTTGTTTAAAACCCCCAGCGAAAACAGAAGTGCAATTTTAATCCGTTGGCAACGTTTACGATTCGCTGTCAGAAACAAGCGCTGTAACTTTTACCCCGTGGGCTTGTGGCGCTTTGATATAAACTGAATAGTCTCGTTATGAATGCAAATGGGAGGTTGAAGTAATCGCGTATTTAGATAACCAGAGTTGAAAGGTCAAGTGTTACTATCTGAAGCCAAAAGGTTTTCTTTATACATCTAAATATGCAGTCTAGGTGGGATTCAAAATTGTTGAGTGTTTTGTTATGTAATAGACCTTAGTCTGTAACCAGCATAGTAATGTAACAAGCGCAATTTTTTTAGTCTTCCAGCAATACAACTTAAAAAAAAAACTGAATAACATTTCACTTTGTAGTTTTTGCGTGATATTTTTACGAAAATATAAATGTGCTCTAATATAAACATGCTCTCAGATAACGACGTAGATGTTTTTAGTCACAACATGCGCAAAATTCATGGAACTAGTGCAGTTGGTCCGGCATGCCATGCCTGGCAAATAGCTTTAATAGTTTTTTTGCTCGGCGTATACATGTTGAGTCCGTTTGGGAAGAGCGAGGTGAAGGAACTGGTGGTGCAGGTGTGGTCGCCTACTACAAGAGAGGCAGCTCTTTTGCGGGTTGTAACTTAGCGGTCCTGTATAATGTTTGACCTCTAGACATTCGCTCTTGAGAAGAAAATCGCTTTTCTTTCTCATCTCTTGAGAGGAAATATAAAACAGGCGAGTATTTGTCTTGGCGTTCATTGAGAGAGGCCAATGTCTAGCAGTGGACCGATAAGGGCTGATAATGATGATGATGATGAAGTGTTTGTTTGTTTGTAATTGCGGATACCATTTTTGTGTTTTAATGACATGACATTTGTTGGGGCATTTTGGGAAATTTAGAAGAAGAAAATGAAAATTTTCAGATATTGATATATTTATTATATATCATATATGGTTATGGTTATCATGTGATGAAATCATTAAATGTAGCTGAATGGTCTCGACGCTAGGGTCTTCTTATATGGCTAGATTTTTTTTATATCATAAGAAATACAGTAGCTTTTCCGGGATGACTATGACTAGCAGTGGACCGATAACGGCTGATAATAATTATGATGATGATGTATATCGTAAGAGGGCCAACGAGAGATCGAAACCTTTTGATGACTACCGACGCCCATGAACATTCACATGATTGTTGCCCTCCTGTCATAATACCTGTGTCGGACACATCCAGTACGGCCTCGAAGGCCTTGGAGATGAGACACCTTGAGTTGCCGTCGTACGCGTCATACTCCGCACCTAGAGTCCATCTCTTAGGACGGTCACACAGCCCCCCACATGTCATTCTGACGTAACGTATCAACACATACGAGCATATAACAGCTAAAACTAAATATACATATAGTACTCCTGTAACATTATCGTCCTAGCCGAACTGCTGCCACGGCGGCCATCTCTATAGAGACGAGCCAACTGCGCAGGACACATTCTCCTGTTCAGATGGCACGGCAGTCAGACACGACGGAAGAGAAATCAGGCGCAGGACCGATGCTCAACGTCCTCTCCGAGGCACGGGGGCTTAATAAACAATTCCTATAACACGGTAATAATCCGGTGTTGGTTTTATCAACACACTGGAAAGTACATGTAGGAAGTTATTGCTTCTTGTAGATAAAGTTTGTTATTGTTCAAGTAAGTACATCCCTATCCCCAGCAAACATGTTGAAGGTTTTTATCGACACTTATCTGTGGCCCTATCTTCTGACACGTTTATCAATACACTTGTCTGATCCCTCTCCACGCGTAACACACAAAACATCGCACGTGATAATTTCACCCGTACACTTTATTATTTGACATGGCCATTATTGATACGTTACAGTTGACGAACCAAGTGGAGAAATTGGCGCAGGTCAGTCGAGATCTCCGACGGAAGCACAAGCAGATACAGAATCAGGTGAGCGTTGAGTGTACGATTTTTGATTTTATTCACTTTGAAACATTTCATTTTTTGTTATAATTGTTTTCGTAAAGAACTTAAACGCTAATGTTTTAACTTAAACGTGTGTACTTAATGTTTTCTATTTATACCTACGTATGTGTGAAGTATGTGTTTAAGTCTTGGTCTAATATATCTTTACTTAATGTTTAGTGGCACTGCAGTGAAGCACGTTTGAACAATGTTTTACGTCGTGAAATATAGTTTATCGGTTTGTGTTGAGCTGTTCTAAATTAGACAACCTATTACTTTTTTATAGTATAGGGGCAAACACGAAATCGGAGACCTTTTACGACTACCTACGCTCATGAACATTCGCATAATTACTATATTCGTTCGGCTACTCACAAATATACGAAAAGTGATACCGAGGATGTCACTTTACGGCGGTATCGTGTAAGCAAGAGTTACCTCCCGGTCACTATTGCTAATCACTAACACTATTATTAATTTGTCGTTTCGAAATTTCCAGCTGCGGCTGGTGTGCGAGGAGCGTTCCGAGCTGACGGCCATCGTGCAGTCACAGCAGCGGGACATAGCGGCCATACAGCAGAACGATGCCTTCAACAAGGTACACTTCTGGTGTTACGGACCGGGCGTGACCAGGGGCGTTATTCACATGCCCGCGTGTTATGAATAGTGACAATCTGATCAGATGAACTGTCATGGCAAATGGAGTAGCATCGCCAACAGTAGTATGTCTCTCTGAAAAGGGAATCATTAATATATTATAAGCCATTTAAGGTGAAAGAAGTAAATATACTTTGTGGTTACAATGTGCTTCACTCCGGGGGCACGCGCGATCCATTTCTGTAAATAGTTAGAATGTCAAATCATTATTATAGTTGCCAAAGTAGTCTCTCATAATGGGCATTGTTCGAAGAGCGCTGTTGTTTTTTTTATAATGTATGTATGTATGTATGTAAAAAAAATATTATCAGTGGTTCATCATTTATGGGGCTTACGTGCAAGTGGTTATTGCTGTTGATTCATAGACGTCTGAAGCACTGCTTGTTGGAGTGCTGCTGCTGCGTCGCTGGGATCGACCGCGACCACCAATTTGATATAATCGCAAGGAGAAAAAAGCTAAAAACTTCCCCTGCACTGACATTGCCCTGGAGATTGTGGCATTACCAGCCTTTGAGAAATTAATAGGCTCTTCTCATGCACCACAAAAAATCGTATCAAATTGGAAATACAGGAGGCGGCAGCTGATTCCATAGGGTTTTATGGTCGGTAGGTATCTGTAAAGTGCACAACATGGACCAATGTGACTGTTGAAGGGGTTTTATCGCGTTTCACGCGCACATATACAAGAACAATACAAATAAACATCCCGAGTGCGTCAAGAAAGTCAACGCTATGATCAGCTGTCGCATTCCCTGTTCCCCGCATATTCGCTAAACATAACACGAAACATTGTGCTCCCACACACACCATATTATTGTATTGACACTCGGGTGCACTTCATTCGTGTCGTTCCAATTCGACTGCAGTACCTCTAAAAAAAATTCAAAAATGCGAAGCATATCTTCGGGAGTGCCGATAGAAAAGAAAACTAATAAAAATTGCAAAACCAGTCAAAAGAAGTTTTCACTTCAAAAATATTTTTTAGGGTTTATCGATTTTATCGATCACCGCCATGTGAGCTTACCTTGATGACTCACACGCGAGCTATCTTATAAGAGAAGGACTCTCATCTCACACGCGAGCTATCTTATAAGAGAAGTACTCGCATCTTACACGCGAGCTATCTTATAAGAGAAGTACTCGCATCTTACACGCGAGCTATCTTATAAGAGAAGTACTCGCATCTTACACGCGAGCTATCTTATAAGAGAAGGACTCGCATCTTACACGCAAGCTATCTTATAAGAGAAGTACTCGCATCTTACAAATTACTAGAGATCCCTCAGTGATCTATATTCGACCCCAATTATAAAAAAAAACGTTATCAGTAAAAATTATATCAGTCAAATTATTGTTGACGTGTCTTACACAAGTTAATGCTGGCGTGCGTGTCGTTTTATTCAGTTCCTTATTTGTCTATTCTGTTGGCTCAGCGCATCTCTGGGGATGAAGCTCTGGGGATTCTTTCTTAATGAAAATCATAAAATCATACGCATATGTGATACTAAAATATTAGCTTCCTGTCTGACAATTGTAACACAACAAGATGAAACGCGAACAGGTACAACACCGCAGCCGCGGTGCAGGCACACTTCTCCCCGTCAAAGGGATTCGGGCGCGGACTATACGATTCATTCCAACATACACCATGGCAGACAACAGCACACACGTTCGTCTCCAAATAGGCAAAACGACGATGTTAGTGCAGTCATAGGAGATAATTCCGGTACCTTACGCGATTTGCCAACGAGCGCAAAGCAAACCGCCGTACCGGTTAGGCTAACCGCCACGTCCGCGCGCAAGTCGTACCACGCGCAAGTGGTGAAGGGGGACGGACGGTTCCCCCTAGTCATGACTGCTCTACGAGCTTTTGGGGGCTAGAGGAGCAGCCCCTACGATAATGCAAGACCAAATTTAGCTACCGCGCTTGATCTGCCCTACTCTTTAGAGACGTGTAAATAGTAACCATTAAAGCTGCACTGGACACTTCCGTCATAGAGCAGTAAAAAAAAGCTTCATCCATTTCCTTTTATACAATCTTTCGAATACGAATTGTTCGATTTAGTACCAGCAACAGAATTCCATCTTTAACATCGCGACAGAACTCTAAGTTCCACGCCCATCATCTTGATGTCCGTAAATCCACAACAGCGCGGTTCTTACCGCGCTGTTGTGGATTTACGGACTAAAAAGTCCGCAAATCTACAACCGCGCACAACTGTACTGTGGAACCAGCTGCCTCCTATGCTATTTCCGATTCGTTACGGCTCAGAGTCAGTCTTGCAGATGTCTATGGGCGGCGGTAGTCACTACCCGACTGCTCGTTTTCCGTCTATCTCATTAAAGAAATCTTCATACCCGTAATTCTTTAAAAATTGGGATGGGATTCTTTTTCTTGACGTATTAATATGTAGATAAATGGCGCTACACTCGGTGTCACAAGAATAGATATAGAAGGAAAGCCAGCGTAAAACGCGGCAATCTTTCTGGAAGAAGCGGGGGACAGTGTAAGACTGGATGCGTAGCCAGCGAGACGATATTATCTATTTATACATAATATTATAACTACGGTTGTCTAAATATCGAAAGAGACAGCAAATGTAATTTACTCTCTATCTCTTTTTCATTCCATATCTCTCTGCACAATGCGAGATTAGGTAGACAAATATAGTACTGCTTTTACTTCTTCCTTCTCTATTCTTGAAGGCGGCCGGTCGACGTCACATAACTATAGCATCCCTTCTCTATCTGTATAATACCTATGGTCACGTATGCCCAACGCGGCGAATGAAGTTGTCTATTCAATGAAAATTCCATCCGTGTCACAGAAATGCACGTCATGTAGCGTGGCCCTGGCGGATGGTGCCGATGACGAGGACCAGTCGTCGAAGCCGACGTTCAGCGTGCGTGAGCTGCGCGCGATACTTCACGAGAGGAACGAGCTGAAAACGAAGCTGATACGAGCTGAGGAGCTACTGCAGGCGTTACAAGTCGAGCAGCAACCAGATAGGTAAGTCCTACTCGACCAGGGACTACCAAACCTCGACTCCAAATATGAGAGTTAATTAACCGACTTGTTGTGTGGGGTCTTAACAGATATTAAGACACTTATTCAGTCCCTACTGAAGGTATCTGCTGTTTTAGGTAATTATCTAAACCTAACAATATCTTACAGTGACCGTGTAAATATTAAAAATATTTTCTATTTTAAATAAACTGCTTTCGCTTTGCTTGCGGTTTGTGAGTAGCCGGTGAGCCATTGGGGAGGATAGGAGCAAGATGAAGGAGAGCGACGCATCTACACATGTGGACAAGTGGCCGTTGGTTGTCGGCAAGTGGTTCTGAATGATCGTTTGTCCCCTCATATTATTAAAAGAATATTTGGCTGTTGTATCCAGCACGAGCTCGGACACATCGCCTTCAATAAGCACGACGACAGCTGAAGAGGAGGAGGCGCCGGTGCAGGGGCCTCTGCCCGCGGAGCCCGACGACGCGCCCTGGAAGAGAAACAGCGGAATCAGGAAGTTGTGAGTATACGAACTGCATTTACACATACACTTGCGTGCAAGAAAATCGGCCCACCCTATATTTACCAATCAAAAATTAGTGATATTAATATCTGAAATCAGCCCAAAGCCAAAACAACATATGTTACCCAACAAAAAAAATACAAGTGTTTTTTTTTTATATTTCACTTAAGTGCATTTGAATTGTGCCAAATATGCATACAATAAGGCCGGCTGATGCGAGCTATGTTAAGTGCTATAACAGCCATTTTATGTTACTGTATCTAATGTCAGAGAGATCAAAATAATTGAATTTGAATAACGTTAGTGCATATTTAAAATTTTTAACGAATTCTACATTTGTTTTTTTTTTTTTTCAAAATCGAAACCTAAGTAAAGCCGATTATTTTACACGCAAATATATAATATATTCCGTATAACTCATATAGATATTTAATAACTTATCAAATAAATACAGTAAATAGTTTACTTCCAACCTAGTGTTAGCTATTGCAAATTTTCGCTATGGCACAGATTTAGAAATTTTGCAATGGCTATTGTTAAGTAATTTCCTTTTAATTGCAATAACAGGGAACGCAATGATATATATGTAAATACTAACTTTCAATGGTTTAAGTGGCTGTAGAAGATAATTCAACTATCTGTTTTCTTTTAAATGATATTACCTATCTTTTCAATGTTAAATAATAACGCCGTCATATATTGCTGTCGTTAACATGTGTTTTGAGTCTTACCAAATACTGAGTTAAAATGAAAACGTTTGAATATTTCCACATTTGAGCGACTCTTTTGTATTTCACTCAAGTCTAATATTGCAAATTATCTATATATTAATCCAGTCCATTCGTGACTATGGTTGCTGTAAAGCTTCTGGAACGTGGCTCTAGTTAATTAATTAAATAAACCGCGATAAAATCTGTACAAATAGTTTTATTGTAATGGAAATTATCTACTCCCAAATCTTGTTGGCTCAATTTCAATATAATATCGGTTGAAGTAATAATTAATGAACAGATGTTGCGTTTTTTGCTATTCTAAATGCCTGTTTTCACGAAGCATGGGACTTACTAACATCAAATGATCTTATCTCTACTAACATATTTTGTTTTTGAGCATTGTATCAACTGCAAATTTTGTATGTCAGTGAAAAGTTTCTTTAATATGAAGTAATTTCGAATTATATCTGATTTTTTTTATTGGATTTTCATACGGATTAATCATCGCCACGATTCAATCCGATGAAAAAACCGTTTTGAACAAAATTTTCGTAATAATGCTCTTTCTCTTTAGAGAATGACAGTCATATTTTAATTGTTTGATTTTATATGTAAGTTAAAATATCGCTTAGAGTCACATTGATGTCTATAAGTATTAAAGAGGCAAATCCGCCTATATCTATATATCTACCTCACCTATATCTATATCTATAAATTCTCATAAACATCCGCATACATCATTATTGTTATGCAAGCGTGATGCTCTCCACTGCGTCACCGCCTCCAACTGGCCACCCACAGATCTTTTTTTGTTAGAAGTTTCAAAATAAAATAATTTCAAAATTGATTTAACCGTACACAATTAAATGTTTAACAAAATTTTTTGTAACCTTTAAATTGTAAATATTTTTATCAAACTAGAGAGGTGAATTTAATATCTTCAGGTTTTTTATATATTTATTTCAATTTTTTTTATTATAAGCTCTTATCGGTCCACTGCTGGACATAGGTATCTTAATATATTTATCTACTTGTTAAAATTTTATAATTCTCTACTCACAGCTAAAATGAGACGTACATAGAAAATATTTAATAATTATAAATAGTAGGTTTACTTCCTAACAACAATGTGTTGATACCAATGTATATGTTTGTTTTCCAACTGTACAGCTCGATGTAAATCGACTAAAAACTTCTCTTGCTATGAATTAATTATTATTCATTGATTATAGTCAGTTGACTATGTGCGTACTCACTAGTTAGTTAATGATGTTAGGAACCTGAAAAATCTAGGTAAGAGTAACTCGTAAGTAATTATGACCTAGTAGGTCCTTTTTTCACACTTGTGAGGCTACCGAAAATAAAAGCCTTCATAGTTTCTCATGGAATATATGATCTGATCATTATTATTATCTACGGAGCTATTTTGATGTATTTTACATGAAAAAAAAAATGTAATTTTGAAATATAGCTGTGTATAAAATATGTATATATAGTCATCACATAAATGTATATTCAACATGTGTCACTATAGTTTATTTCAATTATTACTTTTATGTTTCATTAGACCGACACACCCCACAGTTGTCACTAATAATTTCATCTCGCTTTTTATTTGGTTCTGGTACATTTTTCTTGTGTATTTATTTTGGCTCCTTACAATAATGCGCATGTTTTTTTCTTTTTGTTTAAGTTATACATATTCAAAATTATACAAATTGTGTTTTAGGTGCGTTATTGTATAAAAAATGATGGAAAATGAAACCAGGGCCGAAAGAGATTCATCGTAACACAGCACGGAATGGCATGAGAAAGTATACACCATAGCTTATCGCTTGTTCCACACCTCGGCCACGCGCGCGGGGCTTGCGCAAACAGTGTGCGCAAGTCTATTAAACACGAAACTTGTTGGGTACTCCCTATGTGAATAGTGCAGCGCAGAAAACATATCGTTTGCTCAAGCAAAGATTAAAACGTGGCCGATAAATGTCATCAATAATAAAAACTTTAATGGAAATAAACATTATACAACACTTAGCAAACTAAGACAAAATAAGCTTAGATTATAAAAAAAATATAGTTTTTATAATCTAATAGAATAGGTGTACTCAAATTAAATGTTATGGTATACTAAAATAAATCAAATGAATTGAAAGCTCAATGTTTTGCTTAACATGTCAGCTATAATTTTTTTTCACAATGTAATTTTTTTTTATTATTCCAAAGTTTTTTCAAAACCTTACAACATAGCATGAAGAGTGAATCTACATTGACCTTGTAAGATGTGATAACGATCGCCACTCCGTCGTGCACATGGCGAATGCCGTTCTACCACTTTTACTTTTATGTTTACTTGTGCACATTGTAATCTGCCCAAGTACTTGCGCCTGCAAACTGCGCACCAGCTCCCACACATGTACACCGCTCGATGGTCCTACTTCTCGTATTTCTTTTAACTTCGCTAATTTTTCTTTCACGTTAACAAATACTGCTAGTTGTTGTATCGCTACAGTTTTATTTTAGTCTGCGATGTTTATTTGTGCAGCGGAAGTGTTGTGTTATATTTTTATTTATATTTTGTTCGTTCCGTCCCGTTGGAACCGCGGTGTGGGTAGATTCTGGCTGGCGCTGACGTCTCGGGAGAAGGACCGGCGCTCGCCTCCGCCCAGGATCTCTTTCGGCCCTTGGTACTGATTGGACTCAAGGTATTTCACTATAGGCACAATAGTTTTAGAAAAATCGCAAAGAGGAAACAATTTGTAAAATACTTTTATAGGTGACATAAAAATTTAAATCTTTTTTATGTTTCTGTGTATGGATAGCATATTAGCTTAGATATAGATGCGTTATTATATTTACTATTTTGAATTTCACATCAAAATCTCATGTTTATTTTTTATTATGTTATTAAATATATCGTTTCTTAGTCATAATTCATTTATATTATCATAATAAATGTTAATGAATAGATTTATATATGCATACAGTTATATACAGACAAACCATACAACTCAAAAAGACTTGGGTATTTCGTTTATATTTCCTAATACTATACAGAAATAAAAGTATATATTATTGTTTTTATATAAATCAGTTTTATAAAGAAAAAGGATTTTACCTTCTAATTGTTTTATAGGAATATTAAGAAAATAACAATGTAGTCATTAAAGTTCATAGAGGAGGTATTGAGAGGTTTTGTCGGTCCGCAGTTTTCGCAAGCTCTTTGCTGAGTCTGATATCTCCATGGGCGCGTTCCCCCGGCGGCCTCTGTCCTCGCTCGGCGGCAAGGGTCCTGCGCCCGCCGGCTCTACCACCGCTCCCGCGTAGGCACTCAGACCCCACACAAAACACCAACACAACACAGAAAAAATTTAGACGCTTCTCGGAGATCAAGAATCCGAAACCCGAACTGGATCTGAGACAGGAGCTCCTAAATTTAAATTTAAAAAACAGTGAGGTCGACTGCTGGCTCGGAAGTAAATTCGATGAAAGAGAGGAGGACGAACTAGAGGAAGATTTCAGATTCAATCATGACATACCGCTACAAAGGTCCATATCACTTGATCGGGGATTGGAAATTTTTAGTTATTTGCAAACGATTGGGTCCAATAGTAGTAGTGACATATCGACGTCTGGATGGACGATCAGCTCTAAAGGGAATTCGGACTTGCGTCTCGAACAATACAGGAGTTTCGAGGATATACCAGCTTCTCCGATACGAATGAAAAGCAGGCATATATCTTTGGATGTAACCAACTCTATGTATGGCAAAAATGTAGCATTATCCGTATTGAAAGAAAGTTACGTGGGTATCGATGAAGACAGTGGAGAAGCGTCTCCCCGAATAAGAAAATTACAGAAGACGTTTTCCTTTAAAAACTTTGACGATTATAAAACATCTGGAAAAAATTCTAACGAAAATTTGAATGAATCGGATAATGCTTATGACAACAATACAAATTCGCAGACGACAGTTCACATTCCAATTTACAGGGACATAAAGTTGGAACCGAAAGATGACATTTCCATTGAGACTGAAAGGAATCCACGCCAACGCAGAATTGGCGTCATAACAAATGAATGGAATGAAAAAGCCGAGAGAAATTTGAGAAGAGATGTTTTAACTATACACAGCTTAGGTAGTCATAAAAGTAACGACGATATATTCGTCACGAAGGATGAGACCAAGCGCCAGGGCACGAGCTCTGTGACATTCAATTTTAAGGAAAATTTAAAGAGAAGTAAAAGCGGAGAGGCAATAAGCAATTTGCGTAAACTTAAAAGGACTTTATCACAACAGTATCCTAAAAGTAAAGAACATAGCCTACCTACAATAGTAATTATAGACACTGATACAATCGATAAAGAAACAAATGATGTCACTAAAGATGTTACACTCCAAGAAACTTCCAATTTAGAAGAAATAGATGTAAGTTGTTGTTGCCAAATTTGTATTGGCGATAGCGAGAAAGCGATAGACAATTCTTTTTTCAGAAGAAACCTAAATAGATTATTGTTAACAATAGTAACATATAAAGATTTTGGTAAGAAAGTGACTTGGGATGATAAAAGCGATATGAAAGAGAATGAAATGTTGACTTGCATTATTAATGTCCTGAAATGGATGCTAGGTCTTTGGTTGAGACACTTGGACCACAAACAAAATAATATATGTGCTTCTTGACTTTAAATTGTTGATTTACGCCATGTATTTTAAGTACTCAAATAATGGATTAATATGATGGTGTGTATTTAACACTAAACAGTTTTTCATAAAACTATTTTATTTTTGACCAATCATTTTTTTTTTTAAAGATAATTAGCTTCGTTCTTTCCAAATAGGCCTAACAAGGCGAAATATTTTATTCGATAGTTCTAACAGATATCGTAGTTTATTGAGCCAGTGATTTCAATTGCATCAAATGCTGTTAGAACTACAATACTACTGCGACAAGTATACACGAGATTGGATAATGAATCCATTTCACTACTTCCTCGTACGTCAAAACTGTCGCTGGATCTACATTTAATGTGTGTGTATGTAAAAATTGTTGTGTTATCTTGAGATCACTTAACCTAGAAATGTGTGTGTTTTTAGATTTAGCTGGAGCTCTAGACATCTTAAGTTTTACGCAGTGATGTTTAATTTTACAATTTCATATTTATCTGATTAATATCAGATAATAACAAAATATACTAATGTATTATTTTGTTATTTCATCACAAAACTTGTATTATTGGGAATGTGTAGCGATTTAGTTGTATGTTACCGTATTTATGGCAAGGTAAATCGTGCATTTGAAGTATGTGCATGAAAGAGTATTATGTAGAATGCTAATGGGTTGGCTAAGTTAGTAATATTGATCGTTTTATGACATTTGATAAGTCATAGATTTTGCATGTGCATTTTACTGAAATTTTGACATCATGTAAAATCGAACACGATCTTTGCAGGTGGCTTTTGTGGCTGTTGCGATGTACAATAAAAAAGTTCACAAGATCCAACAGCTCGGAAAAGTAAATTATCAACATATTTTATTTATACTGAAATAAAAATTTGCATTCCATTTATGAATAGTGTTGTAGAGATTTTATTTATATTTCTCAGTTTATTTATGTGCTTCAGAACTTTGCTATTTAATCTGTGATTTCAATCTTTGTCGGGTTTAGGAAATGTATGGGGTTCTCGTTGTGGGTGGGACCCATTGCGGCCTAAGTTTTCAACATTTTGTATTGTATTTTTTTATCTTTCGACCCGACAGCGTAGCTGTCATTATTTTTCTAGAAACGATCCACTTTGGACGATTGAAGGAGTAGCTCCGACAATAACCATTACAGTAAAGACACAAATGACTCTTAGTATGTTGTAGCGACTTTAACTTAAGCCAAGATAGTGAAATTTTGTGCAAATTTTGAGATGTTGAATAATAAGACCTAAATCAAACCTCGTAATAGTAGATAATAGTGTGTAGTCTGACAAAACACATTGTCAGATCCATTACTCTGTTACACGAAGTTCGTATTAATATCACTGTACTATCGCTTCGGCTGTGAACGTCACCCGAACTCCGTGAAATAAGACTTCGCGTACAATGTTGCTCCATCATTTTGTCGTAGATAAGCTGTAAGTGTGATCCTTTAACTACCGTTCGTTATCATGATATATGAGTGATCACTTATAATTAATTTATATTTACCGTTACAGAATAAAAAGTATATTATTAAATGTTTTAGCTGCAGTTTCCTTGGCTATGAGAAGGTTGAATTTCGTAATATTCTTATGGCTTTATAATTTTCTTATAACGAGTGCTAGTCAAGTACAGTTGGGTACTAGATGTAAGATGCCTTGACTTGTGAACAAGTGTGGATTAGTTTGATGTTTCCAACTAGTCTATGACCATTTGGTGCAATTCATGGACAACATTCTAATGTTCCCTTTTTTATTTGCAACGTTTTAAATGTAATCCGGAGAAAATTTTCATATTTCTATTCATTGTCTTCTATCTTGTTTAGAACTTGTGTATGTTTAAATGTAGAGTATTAAATGTAAAGACATTTTATTGGAACGATGGAAGAATATATGATGACAGTGTCAAATTAATTAAAGATATGTTTATACTAAGTTTATGTTGTGTTTCTTTTTGTTCCTTTCGAATACTTTACTATAGGTAAACTGCCTCGTCTAGAGGTATGTTAAAATACCCCTGGGAATCTGAGCTCTGGTACGTACTGACGCAACCGTGAGAAGTGAGGTGAAACACCGGAATGGTTTGACAAACCTGCGAGGTTTACTAATAATGTGTGCTGTACGTTTTCGAGTCCCGATTCAGAGCAAATTGTATTAATGGGAGAAACAGGTCGAGTTCGGGAAGTTAGTGAAGTTGTGGGGTACAACATATCCGGGGGGATATGCTATATATCCTGTGCGTGATTTATCTCCGACTGTGTCGAACTGTCCCAGCGGATTAGGGGAATGAAGGAATAGAGTACACTTGCATCCGCGCACACACTTGCACAATTTAATATGCTCTGTGCAGGTATCGAGTCTTTGAGGCTGTCTACCGTAGCCGACATTCGGATATGTCAATATTATCCAGTTCAGATGCCGGATGACATGATCTGGAACTCGCAAAAAACCGTCACTTCTTACACATCTGTATAACACATGGGTATGTGTAATGACGTTGTCAAGTCTCAACTGCTCGTTAGTCCCATTATAATATATAGAAACTGCGCCGATAATTTTAACCCTTCTCTCTGCCTGCCCCTATCAGAGATTTGGCGTGAATATGTATTGAGGTTGTCAAACTACTAGTACACTCCCACAACATTCGATATAAAACGTACAAAATCGCTTCCTGCGAATGGCCACCGGCTGTCCGTGGTATGTAATCAATCTGGAACTACACAAGGACTTTGAGTTGCCCTCTATCAGATCACTTCAAAGAAATTTCAACTGAGTATTTCGATCAGGCGCCTCGTCACTACAACTTTTTTGTATCTCTCGTTACAGAAGCAGTAAACTATGACCCAAACAGTGTGACTATCATCGGCCGTCGTCCCAGACACGTTATGTATACGGATGACGGATGACATTACGACTACTGTCAGAAACTTACAGCTAACACGCTCACAGACACGACACCGCACATTCGGTGTAGGGACACCCGGTCGTCCCCAGGGACAGATGCGAAACATACACTATAACCCAGAATCTCGTCAAGTCAGACAACAGCACACGCGCTCGACTACTAACGCTTACCCACCTCCACCCATGCTTCTACACACCTCTCTGTATATGGAGAGAATCATGCGAGATGCACGGGATTTTGCTCACCGGCTCTGTTCTCCAACGTGCAATTCTTGACTCCCTACACATTATTTATGTGCCCTCTCCTTATTTCACTCTCCCCTTTCTGGGGCCTGACAGCACAAAGATAGAAGTTGTCATCGGCCTCGTCAGTCCTGATTATGTCGATGCAGCTATGTCGTTACCTATCCTCCTTCTTCGCGTGCAATTTATGCGCAAGTGTCTTCAATTGCCTAAAGCTCTGTTCCGTTGCGACCAAACCCTGGTGATAGAATGGGCCCACTGTCTTCCGTTCGATGCCGTCCAACATGATGTATCGCTCGTTATTGTACAAGTCACATTCCCACAGTACATTTTCTCTGATTTCAGCTTCATGACCGCAGAGACACGATGGCTGGTAACATAACGCCATCCCGTGCGTGTGACCTCTAAAGCACCCGTGCCCTGTTAGTATCTGTGAAATAACGTACTCAGGTTCCATCCATTGTTATGCCAGACGCGTTATAACTTCTGGAAAGAAGCAGTACAGCTTCGTCCCGTCGGCACACGAGGCCCAGCGTGACTGCCAAGTGGAGATGACGTCGTCCGCTATAGCGCTTTTCTTTTTCTTAGGCTCCTTGCCCTTCCTTGAGCCCCACCCACTCTTCTTGCACGTATCCCGCTCGAAGAACCTAGCATCGTCTATGTGTACCCCAAACACCTTGGTCTCAGATACACTCGCGATCGAGGCACCATTCATCTTAATGGTCGGGCCGCTTTTAAAACGACCCTTCATTGTCATAGCGTGGGACTTAGCTGCGGAAAATGTTAGCCTATCACGGTTTTCCCAATCCGATGAAGTATTCAAGATCGTGGAACATTTTTGTTCGATAGCGGCACGCGACGGTGCCTCGATCGCAAGCGTCAAATCGTCTGCGTCTGCCACAAAGTTTACACCCTCTTGTTTCTAAAATTTAGGGATATCGTCCAGGAGGAGTTTCCATAGTGTGGGGCCCATCGCCGAACCCTGGGGACATCCCAATGTGGAATCCTTCCAAAGCGTGCGGTGGCCAACTGTGAAGCCATCATGACGGTTATAGAACTAACTTACGAGGGTCTGATAGATGTTCGAAGAGATGCCGGTAGGTTTTGCTTTTAACAGTATCATTGGCCACGTACTCCAGTATTGACACTAAGCTCTCACGAGCTGGACGTACTTATATGTGGAATTATCTACTATTTCGAACACTGATTTTAATGCGCTTATAGTTGAGCGCCCTCTAACGAATCCATGGTTATTTTCAGAAATGCCACGATGTAAATAGGGAGCGCAAGTAATTATGAGACGTTCTAAATTTTTTCCTAGAATCGCCAGTAAACTAATCGGACGGTAGTCCTACGGATATATTAATGACTTGTCATTTCAATTTGGCAGCACTATAAATGAACCTATCTTCCAGATATCTGGAGAGACCCTTCTTTCATCATTCATCATTCCTCCGGAAAAAGCCGTCCAGGCGTTCCTGATAATCTTTCGAGTGATTCTGTCTAATCCGGGACTTGTATTCGATAAGCTTCCAATAATATGGTCGACTGCACTGCGGGTAGGAGCATCTGAATTCCCGCCGAAAGGAGAGCATGCAGCCGCCACTCGCACTTGTCGGTGATACCTGTTGTCAATTTCTGTTGTATCATCTGGGCATAGGGACTACGAACAGTCCGAACGGCACCCTCAGAGTAGGGGCTAATTCCAATACGTACAGGTTAGGCATTCCGAAACTACCGCGTGTGAGTTCTTTCACCCATCTGAGGGTGAAGGGGGGTACGGGTCCCCCATTCATGACCCTTACCATGAGCTAAACGTTGACATCAGCGCCGACGCCATTTAGAGCGCGAGCTGCCCCAGACGGTAGTCGGGGGAGGAGGGACCTCTCGGTCCTTCGGACCATGGCTTTTTGTAGAATAGGGGGCAAACGAGCCTCTAATAATGATAATTTAGCTAAATTAGCTGTTACACACACTCATATCGTGGTACATCTTTCCCATCTGTGGGAAAGGGTGGGTCGTCCCTCTTTCGACCTCAAACCTAGTCACCAGACAAGCACTCATATCAATTCGATGAAGCCTGATTTGGCTTCTCTGAGCTTGCACCACGTAAGTTCAGATCCGGAAAAATAATAAGATTGCTGTGTCTTTCGTCGTCACCTTCAATTGAACAGAAGAAAACGGAGAGGTGACGCTACCTATTTGTAACTAAAAAGTTTACTTTTAAAGTTGCAGTAACCAGTTTGAAACCGGACCAAAAGTGCAATGGCTAATTTCTAACTGGTTAGAAGAAAGCCTGGGGTTACGACATCCTATGCCGCACGCATGCGAATATATATGAAAATGTCATCCTTTGATTCTTTCATCCATCGTGCCCACCATTCATTGATTTAGTTGAAAGTATTAACTCCTATCGGGTTAAATAATTTTGATACCTGGGTGTCTTGTGGTATTATGGACTTTTGAATGAAGGTTTCTTAGGCGATAATACATGGCTACCCGACTTAAAATACATGGCTACCCGACTCAAAATACATGGCTACCCGACTTAAAATACATGGCTACCCGACTTAAAATACATGGCTACTCGACTTAAAATACATGGCTACCCGACTTAAAATACATGGCTACCTGACTTAAAATACATGGCTACCCGACTTAAAATACATGGCTACCCGACTCAAAATACATGGCTACCCGACTTAAAATACATGGCTACCCGACTTAAAATACATGGCTACCTGATTTAAAATACATGGCTACCTGACTGAAAATACATTGCTACTCAACTTAAAATTTCTTGGTAATAAAACTCCGGCAAGGATTGATGGCTAAACAAATTACGAAATTGTGAATAAATATACACTGGTTGTGATAATTCCGGTGATATGCCAGGTTTTTGTCAAATACTGGTAGCAAACAAGGAAGCTGTTACCGCAAGGCTTCCCATTGCCCACAGGTATCTGCAACACCTGAGGTATTCAATTGCGTTGCAGTCTGCTGAGAAGAAGAATAATCGTTCTCTATGATTACCCGATTAGGGAGCCAGCGTGAAGGTGTGTGAGTGAGTAAGCTCTTTTCTTGTAGATATCTGAGGCCGGCAGCAAATTCCGTGAAGAAACTTTTCCGGAACACTTTCTTTTCATCACGGGGTGAATGGTGGAATTTTGAATACTGACGCGCAGCTTGCAGCCGAATTTCAACTTCGGAGTTGAAATTCAGCTGCAGGCAATTCGTGCGAACAGCTCCTAGGAACACCCCCTGGCACTTACAGTAGAAAATTCATAATGAATTGTCACCTGCCCGAAAGGTAAGTGAATCAAGCTGGCTAGAAAGACCTCGGTCGTTGACGATTGCACCTAAGGTGTGACCCGTATTCCATCTGACGTCTGGCCTGGGCTTTATAAAGTTGCAACCGGTGGAGTACTTGTAGTATTGCCTCCCTCTATTGAGCACTCCAAATTGTTGAGAGTCTAATTTAGCCTTTGTTTGCCAAATAACCGCGTAACTGAACACCGATCGATATTTCGATGGGATGACCGATGAAAAATACGAAGAGTCATGACGAACTAACGGTGTTTAGTGTTAATACTGGAGTCTAATAATGGAGTCTTCTGTGAATTAAATTTGACTAAATTTCGTCTGTCCCATTCCGAGGCTTTAGCTAACAAAAAATTGACTTGACACGAATATAAACAATTGTCCAGTAGACGGCAGACAGAGTCTGTTGATGCGGACAGTGAGAATAACGATAGTAGCTGTGTCCGCGGTTTCACTGGAACAAAATCTATTCAATGGACACCATTAATTATTTGGGATAAAAAGTATTTTATATTCTTCCAGATTGTAATCTACTCTTATATCATTCATAGAAATTATTAATAGTTAATTGTTTTGATTGCCTATTATAAAATTAATGAAGCTCGATTTAACCGATTTAATTAATTTGAGAAATCCTGGCTTCGCGAGGCTAAATGCTTCATGTTAATTACATAAACCTCAACAAAGTAACATAAGTATTATCAACTTAAACATTTTTAGGCAGCATAGTCGCTAAACGCTTTTAATAGTACTTTTACGGTCTATGTTTCGCGATCATATTGTATTTTGTAACCCTGTGTGTGTATAGTAACATTTGAAATTGCCAAAATGACGAAAAAATGGCATAAGTTGAGTCTCGAGTGCAAGTAAACTTAACCTTATATTTAATCAATTACCTCGTCAGGCCGAAGCAACTACCGCTATCAGTGCATGGTACCAGACACACCCGTTATACAGGATGCTGTAAATAATGTTGATGTTAAACATTTATTTAATGGACACAACTATGCGAATGTAATTACAGAACCCTAAAGGGTGAGGACCTCACTTGAATAATTCAAATCATCATTAGTACGTGAAAAAAGGTAGTAAATAACTTAAAATGCAATCAACATTCCACCGCAGGCATTACGCAGTAGGTTATGAATATTTTCACAAGTTGTACCTGCCCATCGAGCTCTTAAAGCAAAAATTAAAGAAAAACCAGTTGAAATGACATTTAAGGTGATGACTAAAATTTTATGAATGCGGTTTTGTAACGTAAGTGAAACGACCTTATAAACTTAATTCCATTTGTTTTTTTTTTACCATCTGTAAAATCTTAAGCTTGAAAGTATCTAATAGTTATTATTTTATATGTAATGAATCGGTTAAAACTAGTTGTTAGTCGTCAAAGGTGACTAGAAACACCGACATTTATATAACATGTGTACATACCTACATGTGTTTCTAACAATAAATGGTAATAGAAGAGCCGAGACCTTCTGGTGCCCGGTGTCATTAACATCCATCATACATGTTGTACAACGTTGACTTCCAGAACCCCTTCCCCGCCAGAATTTTAGCAACGTCACATTAATATATTTGGGAAAGTATCTTAAAATTATCGATGTCTTAATTTTACGCGAATGTTAGTAATTATAATAAAACTACTTGTACGGATTTCATCGCGGCTTATTTAATTATTTATCTAGCCTGACGTTTCAGAAGCTTTAGAGCAATCATGGTCACGCGTGGTGGGTTTTATTGTTATCTTAAAATTTGTATTATCCGCGTTTCCGCCACATAACTCCGGCGCTGTTAGTCGTAGCGTCATGGTATATAGCCTAGACCTTCCTTGAGACTGGATGCCAATAGTTCCGGAGATTAGCACGTTCAGAGAAACAAACTCTTCAGTTTTATATTATTAATATTTTTTTTTCACCATAGCTGTAACGAGCAGGTAAGTCTCAAGTCTCGTGCTTACGTAACAATGGCTATGCAGTTGTGTTTTGTGCGGTTTGTTAGCGCCCGACGTGGATTTTGGGTAAAGAAGTGCACCGCATTACGCCTCAACATATCCACTGGTTGTCGGATGTCCATATCCTGTTAGGTTGCGATCGCGTGAACCATCCGCTCAATTACCTTCTATGATAGCTGTATAAAAAGCCATTCTAATATCTATGATACACTTTTTAAGTGGTAGTGCTGCGTTACAGCTAAATTAACCCGGCACGACCAGTGTGGAATATGTCGCTCATGATACTGACGCAAAATTATATCTATATACATTATGTTACGTGCGGTTTATGAGTTTCCGGGGTCCAATTGGAGGGCAGCACATCTGCATAATATTTCTTCGGACGTTTATGTTTGCCCTCCTCATAGCCACTACAAATATAAATTGAAAACAACAACTACAATAAGAAAACTGTTTACACTATCTACCTAATATCTATAGTCTACGATCGAACATTACATCTGTTATGAATTTTAATCTGCACCCGTTCACGATATAAAAACATCAATTTTCTAGCTAAACTATTTTTAACAGTAAACCGACATAGACAATCGCATATTTGTTATATCGATGTTTTGCCCTCGTGTTCCCCTCCACTCCAATGGGCCATTTTTAAATGATTTCCATTTAAGCAAACAAAAATTTATTTCTGTCGAGACAATAGAATGAACTTTATAATCGTTTTAATCACAATCGGCACGGCCGGTTACAACGAGTTCACAGCAGGTTGCGTCCCACATGTGCCAACTTTCTTTTGATGTAAAAAACCGTCCTACACTCGGCAGTCGGCACCGCGCACAATGGCTTCAATGATTTTATGTCACCTTCCGGCCATACATTAGGTAAGTGTAAAGTGACACCGAGTGGACTGGCTGCGACCGTTTACGATCATCATTCCTAACTAAATAAAATTGTTGAATTCTCAACATAAAAGGGAAATCAGTCGTTAGTTTACAATATTATTCGTCAGTTTAGTTTTAGTTCAAGAGGCAAATGAATAGTTGAAGCCTTTCGATGACTACCGACGCCCTTAAATGCATACTTGTTATGCAGATGTGCCTTCCCTCATCCCCTCTGTTGGCATGTGCCATCAGGAATCCACATGCAGCACAGTTATGCCGTCAGCTGTCTCTGCTGCACACCGAGAAGGCAACTTTCGCTCACGTGAGCGAGATTTACCTCCCCGGTTGTGCCGCTCTAATTCGGTTGCAATGCAACATTTTCGACAATATCTATACAGAATATACTTATAAAATAACATGTCGTGACCGGCTAATTCATCTACTCCTAGCGTAAACTATTCAAGTTAGAATCAATTGGTGAGTGGACTCGTTCTATTAAGTAAACACGCACTAAGGAAGTAATTTGTAAAGGAATAAAATAGGCGATGAAATTTTCACAGAAGCCCGTAATTTCTGAAGTTAAAAAATTTATTTTTTGGGTACTGATTACAAATTTGTAGATGAGAAATTAAGCGCTTTTGGACATAAAGGTTGAAATTTCGTACATATTCATCTAGCATGAAACTTCTTCTCTTCAGGCTTTTGAGTACAAATTAACACGTATATAAGCATTTATGGAAACTTCTACTAAGTATAGGCAATACGCGGATGGAACCATGAGCGCTGCCAATTGCTATACAAAATTACAAATCAAAGTGTTTGTCTTTCGTACTGCACATTTGATTCTTTTCGAAAGGACCTACTACTGCGGGCGAAGCTATTGCGTTCGCCCCTACAGTTCATCGGACTAGCGTAGAAATTTGTGTCTTCTCATTTAGGGGGACGAAAGGCCATATTCTATATGCCATATTCTACATACACGAAGAATAACCATCAAACGAACTTCCTCCCAAATGTTAAAGCATTAAGCACATTCTGAGCTTCATGCGTTGTTCGATCCGCACAGTGCTGTCAGGTTTAGCTATGTAGGTAATAAGGGGACAAACCCCTGAACATTGAAGAGCTCACATCTATTCCCTACTAACTTGTTTTCGATACTGTCCTATGCCTATAACCTTATCGTGATATGTGGTACTCAGTTCTCTCTGCTTGCCCCATCAGGGAGCTAGCTCGCAGACATGTGTGTGTATGTATGCTTCGATATCTGAATTTAATTAACAACTTATTGGTTTGACAGGCAACATGCCTAGGATGAACGTGGGCCACAGGAAATAATCCAGAAGTACTTAATATTGATATTTGGTGTTTAATATGAATATATATGGCCCATTGGAGGGGAGGAAAGGAGGGCAACGCATCTGCATAACAAGACAGATATTCATGGGCGTCGGTAGTCGTCAAAAGGCTTCGATGCCTGGTTTACACCCCTATACTATAAAAAATGGCATAGAATGGGAAAGCTTACTGTGTAGCCTACACATTACGATGTATACGACCGAGAGGTACCTCTTGCGTATGTTGATTTGGCTGCAAAGTAACGATACCTTTCACTAAGCTCAACATTAGGATGAAGGCCTAACACTATAATTGGCCAGCCGCTGAACGGCTGTGGTGTTACGAAAAGTATCTGCGGAATTTAAAATATAACATTCATTGAATTGCGATTTCCTTCCCCAGTCGTTTATCTTTAATTTATATGTCATAACACATGGCACGCCGAAGGCAACGTTAGAATTGTCGGCCTTTCTAGCAACGTGCATGTTTTGTCTCAAAGCGTGCAGTTTCTCAATTTTCTATTCGATTCGACATTCGTGACACGCACGGCTATGTCGAAACACAACAAAAACCGTGGTAATAAATGCTAATACTTTCTAAATTATTGTGTCATTTATATGTTATTACATTTTTCATAGTATGAGAGGGCAAAAGCGTAAACGGATCCTTTTTTTTTCTTTTTATGAGATAGGGAGCAAAATAAGGCAGAGATGTGGGTAGTGACTACCGCCCGCGCAGAGACATTTGCAAGACAAGGCGTCTTGCAGACGGGTAGCGGACCTTTAACGTGTAGGTATATATAGGTCATAGTGAAGAGAATAATATACCCGATATCACGCGTCACACACTCAGAAGGTCCAATAGCAGATGGGCTAGTAAGGTTCTGGAGTGGAGGCCGCGTTTAGGAAAACAAAGTGTTGGTCGACCGTTCACTAGGTGGAAAGACGATCTCCGTGCAGCAGCCCGTTCGGGTTGGATGCGAGTAGCAGGAGATCGGCCTTCCTGGCGTTCATTGGCCTACGTCTAGCAGTGGACCGATAAGTGCTGATTATAATGATGATGGTGATGATATATAGGTATGCTCTTTTCTTGAGGACCTCTAAGTCGTATCGGATCGGTAATACAGAGGGAGGCAGCTGGTTCCACAGTACAGTTGTGCGCGGTAAGAAGTGGCGTTTAAACCGCACCGTTGTGGATATACGGACATCGAAATGTCAGCCTTTTGACGACAAGCGACCCCCATGACCATCCGCATTGTTGTTGTCATGTAGATGTGTTGTCTTTCCCACCCTCCGATGGGCCATATATATTTATATCAAACACCAAATATCAATACTTATTATTTCTGGAGTATTTCCTGTGTGCCAAGTTCATATTAGGCAAATGCCGGTCGTATTTGATCTCAAACGCAATCGGCATGTTTTTACAAAGTGTTGTGAATGTAGGGGTGAGGATTACCAAAAATAATCACTATAAGTTACGCCCACAAAACAACCCGGTACATCTCTTCCCTATCTCGGGTCTGTCCCGCTATCGTCTCTCTAAACCAGGATACACAAATTCTTCGCCAGTCCGTTGAACTGTAGAGCAATAGCGCCGCCAATCAGTAGTAGATCCGAAAAAAAGGGCAGGTATGTAAAAATCGTGATATATGGCGCCTCGTTCCTGCTGCCTACCCTATTAGGGAACTGGAGTGATGATATATTGTTGTTGTATTGATCTCATATTGCCAATGGCGAAGGATGCATTCAGTGGTTAACGAATCTCTTTTGTGAAGATGTCAATATGTCATGGGGCCCTGACTGGAAGGGTATATATAACCACATGTGTGGGAAGATCTTATGAGCTTGCCACTGACGTCAGACGGTATGGCTAAGCCAATGACTCCTCCTCCTGCTCCAACATGAGCCTTTAGGACATCGTGATATCTACCAGATCTCAATCCAGGTTCAATGGAAGCATGAAGTAGAAACTCCTTCAACATTTTTAAGGAAAATTGCGAAAAAATCTTTGACGAGCTCTGAACCTCACCAATCTGCTGATTGAAAGGGCAACCAATTCAGTTCCTCTCTATAACACTGAAGCCAAACTTCGGCAGGCCCAATTTAGACAGTCCGACTTTTACAGGCCCGCGCACCTGTGTATCTGCGGTTCTATGAATCGTAGCGTCATGTTACGTAGCCCATAGCCTACCTCGACAAACTCTTCAGCTTTATGTTGTAGAAGTATAGATAACATTTTGAGTAACAGGTGCGATGACGATCTGCGGACTGTAACAGAGCCAAACTTGATGCCGCTGCAGTGGCCGAGTGGAGAGCAATGCTGTGTACGCCAGTTTCCTGTCAGTGCACTGGCACTCATAATGCAACGCCAGGGATGGAATTTTTTGATCATCAAAAGTCCCAAAATCACCATTATTCGTTTGTTCGTGCTGATGATATTATAACTTGACAATATAATTATGGTCCTCTCATAAACTAATTAAGTAGTCGAGAATCGGAGTTTTTGCTAAGTGGTTCTCGTTTCAAGTAGATGAACGCGGCCAACTCTTGTTCTATCCGTCCCGCTATGTAAAAGCGCTTGTTAAACATTTTACGCATTAATCAGATTGTCGAGACTAATTTCAAGCTTGACAGCCCGTCAACATTATGATGTTAAAAATTATAAATCATCAAGACTTTTTGCGATCATCCATCACAGGTATTCGGCTCTGTGGAATAGACGGAGTTGTGTGTACCCGAATATCGAGGCCGGAGCTCGGGATGTTGGCGTGTACTGCGACCGATACATCACGATACATATCTGTCTATTAGTTTCTCTTCAGACCTCTCGTGACCAGTAGGACCACTTCAGGATAATAGAATTGTGTTAGCATTAATAAATATTTTAAAAAATATGTTATAATAATGATTTTTGCTAAATTTCCTTTTAATAATTTTATGTGTCCTTCGAATGCCAACAAAAGGTCCACCGAACTTACATATTGATAATTATGTTTTTTTGTAAATACATACCTACATAATCAAAGCAATCAAAGTTGGGTTGTGACACTCACAAACATTTTCAAAAACATGAACAATAACGGAGACTTAAATGTGTTGTTTTTTTTTTTTAGAATTAGACAAAAATTGTAAAACGGCACGTACTTAAACGCAGTAAATTAATTAAATATTTCGTAACACGTTTAGAAAATAACAAATAAAAGCTATTTTGTGTATGTGTTTCTCTTATTCGCTCATTTCGCTGAGGTCACGATAATATTCATAAAAAGTATTCAGGGTTCATGACTTTTTTTTTTTTGTTAATTCTTCGATGTCCAACACGCTTTGGAATCATTAACACAAACGCATTAATAATGTTATCATTAAAAATTTGCTCCATGTCCTTCCATTTGATTGTGCGTTATGTACGATATGTTACAAAAACCATGTTATTACTTTTCAAAATGTATACATATACGTATATGTATATTATTACTGTAAATTATAGTTCGATAAAATCAAGTATTAATATCAATTATAATTAAAACATTAAAATAAAATACTATTACGCTCATTACTGTTACGCTTATTTGTGTACAAATGCCTACTGCTGATTAGCATGCGATGAGTTCATGAAGTAAAGTACACTTGAAGTGATGAACTTTTCCGATGCCCTGGTTGGTACGTTCGGTTAAAAAAGTTCACAGGCGAACAGAACTTTTTATTTAGGAAATAACATTGTAGCGATTTAATGTTTATTTAGTATTTTTAAGTCGAATAGTAGTACTAAATGTCATGCACTTTTATAATTGAATGTCTATTCTGATTATGCCCATGACAGGAACAATATGGTTTTTATTACAATTATATAAACACAAAAATATTTATAGGCAAAGATTTTCCATAATTGTTTTATAATAGAAATATTTTTTCATTTGCGGTAATTATAAATAGAATTCAAATGGGTAAACCATTGAACAAGTAATTGTATTCACGATACAGTGATTATCTTATTGAAGCTAGTCAACTAGGCATGATATAATAAACTATAAAGTGTACAAACAAGGGACAAACTTCACGTTTCAACTCCTTCATTTATTTCGATGGAACGACAATTCGATACTATCGGAGAGATGTCAAGAGCAGGATCAATGGCTTATCGTGCATTGGAGCAAAGGTGTGTAACACAGGAAACTTCTTGACTATGGATACTAAGATGTTATTAGAAATTACCAATAACATTTTTTTGGTCCCGGGACAGTAACCTCTAGCCACTAGACGAAGCCTTTTTTTAATTTAATATTTGGCGTCTTGAAACATCAAGAGCATTGATTTATGGTATAACGGAGTAAAGGTGAGTTCTGCGCGGGCGCAGCTCATGACGTGTCTCTCACCTCGCTCCCTCCAGCCGCCAGTGAACCGCCGACCGTCGCGCGAGTGTGACGTCCCCCGTCTGGGTCTAAACCAGTGCGCTATTAACATAAACATTCCAAAAACAAAGTTGCTTCAGTGACAAGTCAGAAACAAAGTTTGTTTTTGAAACAGTCGTTGTGTGTTTGTGTGCAGGATTGTCGCTTGTTTTGTTGGATTGGCCGGTGAGTTTGTAAATTATTTGCATGGAACATTCACTTATTTGTAATTGACAAACAAAAAGCTGTACGCAAAAGCTTTGTTGGCTTAACGAAGTTCGGTCTGCCTGTGATGACGAGTAAAAGCTTGACCATTGTTTGAATCCGGTCTGTTGGTTTATAACTTAACCATTTATTCAAATACGGTAGATGGAAAAATTTATTGCGGAAATGGTGTTTTTGAATTTTTGAAGTTTTTTTTCCTAGAGTTATAATATGTAGGTAGTAGTAGTAGGTATAATTATCTATTATAAGAACATACGAGCGTAACCACATACTCCGACCAAGCCTTTTAATACCAACGTATGCAGATGTGTTGCCCTCCTTCCCACCTTCCAATGAGCCATCGGAAACTAAAAAGTGACTGCATGACTGTTACTACGATTGTGTCTTGTGAGCGAGAAATACCCAGTCGTAATGGCCCGATTCGGCTACAACGTGTATTTTGGCATCTTTGTATTTTTTAAATGATAATTACACATCTATTAATTTTGTTGTGTTTGTTTTCTATCAACGATAGACTACTAATACATTCATACATCTGGCTTTGTCCTTCATGGCGTACGCGGAGATTGTTAAGGTGTTCCTAAATCCAAAGTCCTAAGCGGCACATTGAGATGATAAAGTTAATGATGATTACGATTAAACAATCATCAAAGGATATCGTAAAGTGTGTCAGAACATTCAATGGATGCTGAGCTTTTCGAGTGTACAACACGTACGTATAGATAACGTAAACACGTCAGTTTTACAGTGTCAAATACAATCACAAATATAAGTTATAATTTACGAAAGTCCTGCGTTTTTACCACATTATACCGACCAAAGTCCGACTTGTTTCAAACTGGCTACGAGGCTAGCAACAACTTTGAAAAACCCATACTTTTCGTAGTTGACAGCGAAGTAAAAACGTATTCACCAGCTTTTGGTTCTTGTCTAGCAAATAAATTTTACTCGATTTAGGAAATATGTTGTACAACATTTACACTATACATGTAACAAGTATCTGTTCGACTGTGTAGCAACTGTTTTTTGCTTACTATTTGGAAATATCTTGAAAGTTACAGTTATATCGCACTTATATTAGGTTTGAAACTGGGATACATATAATAGGAGGTATTTGTGAAGGACGAGCTGGTACCCTCGACTGCGTTCGCGTACGTCTTCAATTTTGAAAAAATAAATTACAAAATTTATTTTATTTCCCTGACGGTTCTACACCAGATTTTACGGTTTTTGAAACAAATGAGACGCAATTATTTAAGGAGATTAACGTGTACATATAGACAAACAGAATTTTTTTTCCCAAATCTTTTTATCTGCTACTGTTTCATTATCACTCTATCATTATTATTCTAGAAAAATGTAATTGAATTTACAGACACACTTTTTTACTGTTTAAGTGTATGTACTTATAGATATTTCACATACACATCAACAAAGTTATACAAAAATACATTAAATAAAAACAAAACATTAAGTTAACCTATAACATATGAACTTACATTTAAAAAGTACATTTAATTGCAGTCAAAACTAAACTCTTAAATAATAACTTGGGCTAAAATATGCGGCGGTAAGTGGACACCAAAATTATATGTTTTATTTACGCAATAACTACTGAACGTATTTAGATAAAATTTGGCACAAATATTTTTTATAGCATAAGGGGCAAACGAGAAATCGGAGCCGCTTGATGACTGCCCATGCCCATGGACATTCGCATGATTCTTACGCAGATGCGATGCCCTCCTATCATCCTCCCAACGTGCCACCAGCTACCACACCGCACGAGACGCGACAGCGACACTGTCGCTTTACGCCGGTGTCAAGTGAACGAGAGGTAGTGCCTGCTCCATTCCGTTGAATAGGAGGATGTAGTGTCATGCACCATGCGCTAAAATGGCTAACCATATGGTTTGTATGGATTACCATGTGGAATATATAAAACTAAATGGTTTATTTCAGATAGACGCAGAAGAAACCGCGAGGACCAACTAGTGAGTACTCAATATCGCCAATATCCGCTATCTCCTCTAAAGAATCGGCATTGTTCCTCTGTTAAGCGTTAAAGTACCTACGTATTAACTATAATTGTAAAGTTTCAGGTCAGACTGTATGTTCGTACGTATACGTGTGTAATTACACCTTGTGTTAGTTTCCTGGTCTATTGTGATGTAAATGAGAGAGTTGTTGCAAAGAATACGACCACGTTGTCTCAATAGAATATACAGCTTGTCTCAAAAATACAACGGAAGTGAACCAGACCAAATCAGGTGCCTTGGCAGTGATTCTGGATGAATAACAGGTTAAATGATTCTAAATTAGCTAGACATGCCGAAATATTTAAACAAGTAACAAGTACTTCACGTCTTAAGTCTACGCAAATATTATTCACTACAATAAAACTACCTTCACAAATTTTATCGCCGTTTAATTATTTAAATATCCTAACTTCCCGAGTCCACCCGTGACCGTGGTTGCTGTACAGCTTCTGAAACGTCGCGCTAGTAAAATAATTAAATAGATAAAATCCGTAAAAGTAGTTTCATTTTAAAAACAAGTACTAACCAATAAAGTCAGTTCAAGATTCAACGATACACCTATCATGATTTAACGTACTAATGCTGAATGCTTAAACTGGTCCAAAAATGGTCTTGTATGACACCAATAAATGAATCACATTCAGAAAGGTTTTTATTCAATATCAAAAACATTTTAAACTAAAATGTAGGTTAGCTTTTTTTCTTTTTCTTTGCCTTTCCCTATCTTGCAACATTTTACCAAAAAAAAAAAATGCTGGTAGCACTTCCGCAAATTAATTTAAGTGGCATATTGAGCGCAAGGCAATTACTTTTACAAAAAATGACAAACCATCGTCAATTAAATATGTCATATTATTTGAGAATTTTAAAATTAATATATTTAAAGTTTACAAGTTGATAGTGAAAACAGAAGAAAAATAAAGACGCATGCACAGATTCGCTTAAATATAAGTGCTTTATCTATAACAGTGAAACTTTGAAGTCCAATCCAACTGAATATTTTCTCTGGCGTCTTTTTGCATTTACACAAAAAATACGAGTTAATTAAGAGAATTGGTGTAGATATGGATATAGAAATGATCTAATAAATGTCTGATACAAATATCATTTAACGTCATTGATTTACAGAAATACCAACACAATCAACGCAGTCCGTGTAAAAGATGTACACAATATAAAATTATGTAGGTTGACTCACCCGTAATGTTGACTTCGCATCGTCTATCTTTTATTTTTGTAAATCAATGTTAATCGACTCATTTTTTTACCCAAGCATTCGTATCTTATCGAATGAGAGAGGCTTTGCTCGCTTTTATCTCGTTTGCCCTTTCTAAAGTCAAAAAAGTCGTAATGATAACATTTTGAAAATCACAAAAGAATAATTACAATTCTTCAATTATTGTGTTGTATTCATTTCAATTAAAATCCGTCGATGATTGCTAAGATGGCGTATGTTAAGTAGCACACTGTTTAATACGATACTTGTACTTACAATGATATGCTAAATATAAACAACTTTAAAATCACAACAAAACAATTATTTGCTAACAACACTCACCGCTGCGTAGTTTAATAATACAACCTTATGTAAGAATTCAATTAAAATACTTTATATATTCTTTATAATATAATTATTATTTCATAGTAATTAAGTAATTAGGTCACTCGAGGATTCGTTTAGGAAGGTATTATAAGGTAGGCAGGCTCAGGGAGAAGCTTCGGAAAAGTTTAAAATGTTAAATAAAGTATCTAGAAAATGTGCAGTGTTAAAATAAAACTACTTTTACGAATATTATTGCGGTTTATTTAATTATTTAAATGGCCCGACGTTTCAGAAGCCTTACAGAAATCATGGTCACGGATGCCCCCATGATTGATCCGTGACCGTGACCATTCGCGTACAAATTTAGGACATCAATATAAGACAGGTCTTACTATCGTCTATTTTCAGAATTACTATCTATGGCGGGGTTTCCCATGTCACGAGTCGCGAGCTATTGTTGGGACGCCAACGAATATTGAATGAACTCTGTCGAACGATAACCGTCTGACCGAGTCAACTGGTGGACTAAATTCATATGATCAAGTAATCTTCCTCGAGACCGATCGGTTTTCCAACGGATGATGCCCGTGTTCCTGAGACCTACCATAACGACGAAGCTCTGGCTGGCATCTACAGTCACCAGTGATCGCTCGGGTAAAGATGTAAGAACAAATTATTCAAAGCCTTGTGATATGTGAGCAAATTTAACATTCCATGTTACTTTCAACATGACTCGAAATATTAAAATAGATTAACATTCAACATGAGCTTGATAGTGGAATATTTCTGTACACATATATATGTATATATTTAATATACGTCAAGGCCGACTCGATGGGTCGTTGTAAAGTCCACTGCTCTACTCTTGAGAATAATTAATTCGTGTTGTATAAATAAAAAAAATGAAATATAAAAAATGTAGAAGATCGCTATTTAAGTATAAGTAAGCTACGCGAGACGATTATATTATACCCGTCAGAAGGACATGCTGCATTGCAGCCGAATCGAGCCGGCACGGTTTAACATGTACTTCTCGCTCATATGATACTATCCGCTGACACCTATCGTGTATCGTGTTGCTTATGAGTTTCTCGACCCATTGGAAGGGAGGACGAAAGGAGCGTAACGCGTCTGAAGATCAAGCATACGTATTTATATGGACGATGGTAGTCATCAAAAACTCGGATTGCGTCTTTGGCCCCCTATTTTATAAGAAAGTGGTTTCACAAGTTGTTATTTTTAAGAAATATAATATGATTTTAAAATAATTAAAATAAGGAAACATAAATATAAAGTAAACGGCGACCTTGTGAATATTTAATGTCCGTAAGACGGTCAGTACCTACCGAATAGTTTTTGTATGCAATAATTTTAATGCTTACTCACAGATAATTTATGTAAAAACATCTCTACTTGAATAAGGTCATACTGACCCTTGAGGGCCCTCTCAACGTTCATCACAATTGACCCGTCCCCCTGCTGGGGTCTTATGCGGATGGACGTCAAGATCCTTAACGGAATCATGGCTTATTGCTTTGTATATCCCAAATTCTTTAGTCTCTTCAATAGTGAAACGAAATCCATCTAGATTAAAAAGATTTAAAATGCACAAATTAGTCAGAACGAAAACTATTTACATTAAAATATTTTAGAATTCACCAATCAGTCACAACGAGAACTATGCAGATTGTAATTTTAAATGTTTTAGAATATACCAAATGGTCAGAACAAAAACTATATAGATTAAAATGATTTAGAATGCGCCAATTAGTTAGAACTGCCTTATCTTGATAGAAGACCATAAAAACGATAACTACACATTTTAAAGTGACTTAAGATGCAAGAATGAGTC
Organism: Eumaeus atala; assembly: GCA_017140195.1. NCBI lineage: Eukaryota > Metazoa > Arthropoda > Insecta > Lepidoptera > Lycaenidae > Eumaeus > Eumaeus atala. The sequence goes on from JAFELO010002788.1 coordinate 268,997, forward strand.
GTTTTCATTTTAATAAATTTTTTGTATCTAAATTAATTGTGAACGAATAAATTGCAACCACATTTTAAAAACTATTTATCGACATTTCAATTTCAACTAAACACATCATTAACTTCATCTTTCATTACCAGTCATCGCTATGAAATAATGAAAGTGAGTGTTTTATTTAGTTTCAATAAAGAAAGACATTATATTATTTAGGTACATTTTCAAAATTATCACTGTATATTGAATATGAAAAAAAAAATTAGTTAACATTAGGTTAGTTTTTAGCTACATATGGTTGTTGATCTCTCATACAAAATGTACTAAACGGAATAAGATGAAAATTAAGAGTGATGGCAATATTTTATTATCCTGCCTATTATTCCATTCAAATTTTCTATTGAATTGTATGACCTCGCAGGTAGGCGCAAGCCTATACCAAAGGTCAGTATACATTCATTAAAGAAAAAATGAATGTACAAAATCCTATACTTACTTACTTCAGCGGCAATTTATTTTTACGTCAAATTATACATTAAAACAATCCTTGAGAGTCGCTTTATCCATGTGTCAAAATCACATAAAAATCCTTTCAGTAGATTTTGAAAAAACATTTCATATAAGCAGAGATGCTTTACTTAAAAAAAACATGTATATAAACTATGTTTTTTTTTTATTTTGTGTAAGTAGGTACAAGAAATAATAAGCGATACAAAAATTCTAAAAGGTTGGCTATAATTGATCAAAATATTCGTTAATTATACGGTGTGACGTAATCGCCAGGTGAAGTCAAGGTCACACTAAATGCCACACATAAAATTGCAATTTTATGTTTATCTATTAGTAGGTCAGCATTCGGCATCGATAGAAACTAACGTTGAGAAATGCTACACAGCTCACACCGCTATCCAATAGAAATTCCATTCGAGATTACAAATTTGGAGCACAATTTAAAAAAGGAATTCCATATCTCAAGAGTTGACACACAATTTTTTAAAATATTTATTACACCAGACAGGAGTTTAATCTTTACGTGACTATTGGAAAGTTAATTATGATGTGTGCCATTTACGGTTGTCTTAATAATGTGCGAGTGTGTTTCGATATGTTTAAGATAATCGAGATTTCTATCCCGTAAATTATTATCCAATATAATTTTCCATCAGTACAGAAGTACACTTTCTACAATTATGTAGCTGATTAAAGCTTCTGTGATGTTGACTATTTGAAAGCGGTCGATTATAATCGTTTATCTCATAAACTGCTTACGAGGCGAATTATGTAATGGTAATGTTTAATGGAACTGAATGAATTTAACTGGAATATATATTTATAACCTACTACTAACTACATTTTATATCTAAATAAAATAAAATAGAGCTCTCCATAGCGATACGTAGTCACCTTGCACTTAGCAAACCAACACGCCTATCGGTATAGGCGTGTTCGTTTGCTGAGTCTTCTCATTACCCCGCTTTTTTTTTCTTTTTCTTTTTCTTTCAGCACCTCCAAAGCTATGTAATTTTCTTTTTTTTCTGTATCTTCCACTAAATCTAACTTCAATTAATGCTTCTCAAGTAATTTTGGAAGTATAGAGGTCACTTTGTGCTCTCTGTCTCGGCACTCTATCTCTTCGTCCTTGTTTATTTTAACGACAATCGACGACTCTTAATCACTAGCATGCCGCCATGGTTTCACCCGCGTATCTCCGGTCTCTACCCTTAGGAGTAGATGGAGTCACGTTTTTGGAATATGTGTACCATAACAATTATTACTGGGCCAGTAATATACACTAATAATATAAATATATCTTTCCTGGATTGCCTCTGTGGTGTAACGGTGCGGGTGTCGCCTGTTAAGACCGTTAGCCGCGTGGGGTCCTGGGTTCGATCCCCAGGTCAGGCAACTGTTATTAAATGTTTCTCAGATTATTCGGAGCACGCATTACATTGTCCGGGATTGGAATGTGCCCGAAGTGGTTGGCGTGAAGGTACTTCATAATTATATTTTATGGTAATAAATAGGCAAGTCACGTAACAAGTCTTAAAAGAAGGCACCGGTTAAAACAGGGTGTTTATTCATAAATATTTACAAGGTAATTAATACAATTTATATGAATGAAAAATAATTTGAAAATAAATCGTGGGCGGTCCTAGTGGGCCCAAATAATATATTTTCTATAGCATTTAAATTCTAGGTATATAATTAATCATTGATTCACAAAAATACTATATCTTTAACGTTAAAAAAAATGGTCATATTATTATTCAAGTTGGTTTCAATTTAGATTTAAACACCAATTAATTAAGTCACTTCAAGGTTGACAATTTTTTTGGGTCCAAATATGAAGTAGAGTAGCTATTGAAGTTCAAGATAAAACTACGTTATGTAAAGTCACAAGTCACCATGCCTGTGGGAGGTCCAAAGGGGATTCTATATTTAGCGTCGCTTGCAATTCTATTTGTAGCGTGCAATCACCTTTGTGGCTACCTGAGATTCGCCCGATACGCGGAAAGATTTTGAAATGTCGTAAGAATGAAACTACCTACGAAATTATGTTTATCATTCTGTGGCTTCTGAAACAGATTTTTCCGTTATAAGTTGACACAGGTCTGTGCCTCTTATAAAGTTGTTAAAGTGTTATTGGTGCCAGTTTTAATGAAATTTATTGATATTGTTTGTAATGTAATTACTTTAAGGCATTATAGTTTATCATAAATGATTCCTGATGAAACATTTTCAGTTTTAAATTCCGTTGTATAGGAGGATGTAGTGTCTTGCATGCATGCATGGCACTACCTCCTCCTATGCAGCATGGCACTACCACCTCCTGTGCAGCATGGCATTACCTTTAATACATACCTATCAATACCAATTCTAGAACATATAGCAAAATAATAATTCTGTCATGACCTTACACAAGTGAATGAAGGCAACACGCCTACATTAACATAATTCAGATGTTTAAGGGCATCGGTATTCATCCAAATGCTTCGTTTGCACATTTGCCCACTTATACTGTACAAAAATGTATACGCCTTCATGTCACATTCGACGCTAGCGAGAATAGCGAGAATCGTGATGTCCCAGCGTTACGCTCCACAAAATAAGTAAATAAGGATCATTTGCCGTCTCATGATTGATCCAATTTTCTCTTCAACTTACGCACCCACGCCATTTACTCCATCTGCGTTATCTTTGTGCTCCACTAATTCAAAACAACGCTGTTCAAATTGAAATGAATGAAAATGAGTTTAAAAAGAAATAAATAGTTATTTCCATTTTTTGTCGATGTTACTATGTAGTTACTTTTTTAGACGGTGTTAGTTTGTAGATACGTTTTTTAGACGATGTTAGTATGTAGATACTTTTTTTGGACGATGTAAGTATGTAGATACATTTTAGAGACGATGTTGGTGTGTAGATACATTTTTGACTATGTTGGTGTGTAGATATATTTTTGACTATGTTGGTATGTAGATATATTTTTCAGACGATGATGGTGTGTAGATACATTTTTTAGACGATGTAACTTTGTAGATACATTTTTTAGACGATGTCAGTATGTAGACACTTTTTTAGACGATATAAGTATGTAGATACATTTTTCAGATGATGATGGTGTGTAGATACATTTCTTAGACGATGTAAGTTTGTAGATACATTTTTTAGACGATGTCAGTATGTAGACACTTTTTAGGACGATGTAAGTATGTAGATACATTTTTCAGATGATGATGGTGTGTAGATACATTTTTTAGACGGTGTAAGTTTGTAAATACATTTTTAGACTATTTTATTATGTAGATGAATTTATTTCACACCACATCAACGACTAATGGGCTACAGGGAATCACATAAATTGTACGAAACGTAAGAGTGAAGAGCTACCGCTTCACGACCGTGTGAGCGGAATGTTTTGCGGTATTCTCAGCATTTTATTACTAACAAGGGGCAAACGAGAGGGGACTTGTAATATCTGCCGATTATGACTGTGTTTTACTCCGACGTGTAGCCTTCCTTCCCTCCCCTCCCTAGAACAGACCGAATCCTCAAAAATTGCACTCACCTTACAACAGTATCATGTGAGCGACCAGTCCCCGGTCATGCAGCCTATTTCTGCTGCAAGGGAGCAAGGCACCCCTACACAAGAACACCACTAAAACAAAAAAATAGTAAGATAATGAGATTAGGTAGCCCTATACGTTTATCACTTGTTAAATGTTGGGAATGTGTGAATTAATTAATTTATGTATGTGGGCAACATAATTTATTAATATCATTTTGAATTGACATAACACGTAAAGATCAAGGATTTGCCACTAAATATCACACATTTAGCATTTCTATAGGTGAAAACTTTGTTTATGAGATGGAAATATTTGCATAATGAACGTGATAGGTATGGACATCTAAATCTAAATAACAGGTGTAACATCAGCATTAATTAGTGTTCAAAGTAAAAGCAGTCTTCGCGTCGGTAAAGCTGCATTTCTTCTTCCACATGGTGATGTCCTCGGTCATTCTCTCCAATTTCTTCTTGACAGTATTCTTCTGTATTTCATACTGTTTAACATTGTCTCTCTGTAACAGTTTACAAGTAGCCGTTGGCACATTGAAGGGGTGGAGAAAAGGAGGGCAATGCGTCTGAATATCAATAATAATGTATATGAGCGTCGGTACTTGTCAAAAAGTGTGATTTCTCTTTTGTCCCTCTATACAATAAGAAATAGTATGGTGACTTTATTTTTGGTTTAACACGGTATTGTAATCTATAATGATATATGCACGATAAAGTAATGTTGCAACGTGATAGTAATGTTTTGAATGGGCGAAGCCTATGAGCCAAAGCGCGTAACAAGCCGTCTCTGTCACTCCATCGAGCGTTGCGTTCAAAGACCAGTCCGTTAGAGACCCGTTATCACAAAAATTATATCGTCCGTCAACCGTAATAGTATAGGAGGCAGAAGAGTAAAAAGCTATAGACATCTACACAATAGCCTTGCACATGCGTTGCCCTCCATCTTTCCTCCCCATCAATGGGTCATATTTCCTTGCGATCTCACCCCTATCTTTCTGACTATCAAGAGTCTAGAATTTTACAAAGCGCACAGATTATGACAGGATAGCCACTGTACACCTTCTGTGAGAAGCAATACCTCAAACACGCCTTCATTTGGGCTGCAAGAAACCTTTTACTTCACAAACGATTATCACTCGAGCATAATGCTTTATCAATTAGGTATTTATGAGCAGGTGAAGAAATGTGTTACGGATGGACATTCCCACGAGTGTTTCACAACCCTGTGAGACTAGCGAGACCGTTTAAATAGTTTTGGACGAAAACGTGTGAAATATACACATTAGAGAAAGTAGTGTACGCATTCGATACGGACAAGAGATGTGGGATGCAAAGCACCTTCTTGCTTCATCTTTGATCCACCGAGATGGCGCGACGGCGCTCTGGTTTCAGTCTGAGGGCATATTAGAAGAACAGGGCCAAATTATACACCAAAACCCTCCTCAGGAATCGCTCCATTAAAGGAGGACCACATGAAAATCCGTTCAATAAATTTTGAGAAAATATCACACCAGCTATTAGTAAATTTATTGTTTATGAAGAAAAATTTAATATTTATTTAATATTGTCAAGTATCTGAAAAAGATTTTAGCAACAATCAAAGTGTTTTTTTTTCTGTCGTATTACTATAGCCGACGTCATTCTGTTATCTACCAAGGACTTGGTAATGTGAAGTTAACGGCTAAATTAATTTACAGAACCTACTTTACCATACAAACGGATTAACCGAGCGACGAAGACTTTTTATGGAAGTAGGTAAAGTATAATGTTTACTAACCGTAAAGACGTAGATACATATTTTTTTTTCCTACATTTTAGAGGGAATACGAGCAGTCGCATCCTTTTGATAACTACCGATGCCCATAAACATCCGCGGAATAGTTATGCAATTGTGTTGTCCGCGTATCCTCCTCTTCTATACTGGACCATCGACTCACTATGAAGCCGCACGAAACGCGACAGCGAAGCTGTCACTTTATGCCGGTACTATGTGAGCGAGAAGTCCCCGGTCGTGCTGGCCCAATTCTGCTGCAATACAGCATAGCACTACGTCTTAATAAATGGTAGTGCCATGCTATAAAATAAGTTGCCAATTTTACGCGTACCCTATGTTTTTCTAGTCTGTATTACTAATTAAAACTAAAGATTCACCCCGGCTATGCCCGTGAATAACAGAGGCCAAATTATACACTAAAGCCTTCCTCGGAAGATGCTCTTCCTAGGGGAGAAAACAACATAAAGATCCGTTCAGCAAAGTTAAAGAAAATTCACATACAGACAGACAACTTTTGCAGCTTTGATTAATATTAAGTACAGATATACCATGAGTAATGTCATATCTAGTAAATATGTGCGTTTATCATTTAAAATAAAGTAGGGCTTTTGGGTTTGCACAAGAGATAGTCCCCTATGATAGTTCCCCATCAAAGCAAGTGCAATGCAGCATGGCATTACATCATTATAAGAGGTAGTGCCGCAGCGGAGTTGGGCCGGCACGACAGGGGAGGTACTTCTCGATCTCATGTTACAGGTGTAAAGTGACATTATCGGTGTCGCGATTCGTCTGACTTATTCGTAGCTGGTGGCACTCTGGGGGAAGGTGAAAAAGAGGGTAACCCTCCTGCTAGAAATATAGTAATTATAACATTAATTATGCTGATGCTCATGGGTGTCGGGCGTTGTAAAAAGACCCGATCTACCATTCCCCCCCCCCTTTACTATAAAAAAAAACTCCACTTTTTGTTTCTTATCACTGATCGGATTACTGGCTATGATGAGCCTATGGATAATACACATCCGTCCATGTAATCTGTGGAGATTACAATCAGGAATAACGTGAAATTATTTTTAATCACAATAAATGTAGAGTTTTAGGACAGACAAAAAGTGTAGAGTTTTACGCGACTGAAACCGCAGGGCTCCGTTAGTAACAGCCGAATATACCATTGAATTATCGTGGTACATCAGTTCTACAGGAAATTTACTTATGAGTTCCATGGGAAATTATGTAATAACTGTCTATGTATACTGAGATTTAATATTATAAAGTTTTAAAAAGCACATTTTAAATAGGCGATGTTAACAGTTGACTGTTGACCTTCATGCACCGCTGGACTGTTACTAAAATAGCTACTAGAAATGCTCCGTCAAGCTCACTTAATAGTAAGTGTCTCAAGTGAAGTAAGAATTTCATAACTACCCGCCTCTGTTGATAGCGGAGTTGACATAGACGCACCGAAACTTAAAAAGTAGAATACATTTTCTCCATCATATAATTAGCCCATGGAAGGGGGGAAGAAAAAGAGATTCATGTTACAACAATAGTGCGGACGCATAGGAATCAATCTGAAGAAGTCATCAGGAGGCTTCGATTTCTCATTTGCCCCTTTACTTAAAAAAAACAATGCTTTGCTTTTGTCGTGCAACGGACACATTTTCAAACTTAAATTAAATGTTCTTTACGGAGTTTTGTAAACCACTATCTGCTATACCTCATGCAACTTATTTCTGCTCTATGACTCGTACTAGTGACGAGTCAGGTCTCAGTCTCATTACGATCCCAAGCCAGGGAGCTATCCCTATCAGGGATAGGGGAGCCACCAGTCTCAGGACAAATAAATAAAGGCCTGGCCTATACCTTAGGCGACACACTGGGACATGTATATTTACGCCAGTTCCCTAATGGGGTAGTCGGATAATACCGAGTGCCGTCAGTGCCTCCTAGTGACGTGGCCTGGAACTATTTACAGTTCCAGGTCACGTCAGACGAGCACCTCGACGTCTAGTCAGTCCCCTAAGGGATCGACGCCACCTCCGCAGAGGGGAGGACCCGGTAATTTTGAGACAGTGCCATGGGGAAAGGTTCCCGTCCTCGCCCCATGTCCCGTGTGCAAGGCGCCTCTTCCTCCTGTTCCTCTTTAGTCCCCTCATCTCTCATAAGATCAGCACCATGTACTCAATTCGTTTCGCCCAAGGTGCTGGGGCTTGACGACCGGCCGGCTCAGTTGATAATGTGGCGGTTAGACCGCGTGCTACGCCAGAGGTCGCTGGTTCGTTTCCCGGAGGTCATGGATGTTTATCTACGTATTATATACATGTATTTCTATAATAAAAATCTTAAATATATAAAATTTCTTAAATTTATAACAATGTTAAATATATATCCGTTGTCTAGTACCTGTAACACAAGTCCTTACGTTACTCAGCACAGGGCTAGGCTGACGTGGTGTGATAAGTCCGCAGATGTTATTGTGTTATGTGTTATTCACCCCAGGCTACTGAGCCCCACTGCCACAACGAGGCATGAACCATGGTGGGGAGTTGAGAGGTACACCTACTAAAGAAGAAAATGTAACTTAACGGCAAAACTGTCTGCAGTCATTTAGCATGCATAATACAACAAGACAACGATAGTGATAAATAAGAAAATATTACAAGGAAATATAACAAAAACGCCGATCGGAATGTGGAAAAGGAAATCATTTTATTGGCATAAAAAGTGCACGCATGCGATTACAAGTCTATTGCAGTGCGCAGCCGATGGAACGGTCGCATATTTATAGCTTTTTTAATAGTTAATAACGGCGCTGCATAATTTAATTACAAATGTATACTAAACTAATAATATAAAGCCTTGTAGTATGTTCGTTTTAACGGGCTAATCTCAGGAACTACTGGGCCAAATTGAAAAAAATATTTTTGTGTTGAACAGCCCTTTTATCGAGAGAGGCTAATCGAGAGACGCTACTACTGATAGCACCAGGATCACAGCGAAACCACGGGGTGACGCCAGTCTGTGTATAAAAAGGCAAACCTGATTAACTAATATGTATGCTAACGCACAGCCGAATCTCCAGTACCTAGAAATTTGACGGGATGAAACGGGGTGATGGAGATATTATGTGATTTAAAACTCTTGCGGTGAAACCACGGGGCGCTGTTTTCTTCAAAAGATTTTATTAAGTATACGTACCAATTAGTCATTTACACAATTGTAACAATTAAGGTAGTACGTACTAATTACTGTAATTTATTATTTAATAAATAATATTAATGAAAATTATGTAAGCCGTCTTCCGTTTGTGGTTGATGAATGATGTAATAAACAACAATTTACTCTGTGCTCGTAAATATGGAATCTTGTTAATATACCTTACAAGCCTAACGAGGAGTGAAAGCCTTTTCAGACTGCAACCGACTTCCATGTGTAGCCATAATGGGTCGCCCTGAATATAACAAATCGCACTAAACGCGACGAGAAGTACCTCCCCGATACTTTCAGCTCCCCGGCTTGGACTATGAATAAATTATTACCTAAATCAAGTTATTGTAATCGCTGTCGCCATGGATGAAAACCGCGTGAATAATACCTTCGGTATATTTTAACAAAGTCAATCACGTATAAGACAGCTTTTGGGGATTTTGTTGTGAAGGAGAAGAAGGAGTGTGTTAAGGATTCGACGGACTTTTTTAAGTGTACAAAAGCATATAAGGTAAAGGAATATGCCTAGCTAGAGAAAGTCGAAGAGCCGCGGTATCAACTTTGCTGGCAAATCAATTGTTTTCTCCTCGCGTGAACGCTAACAGTAAAAGTGAATTTAGCCATGTGTTGCAACATGTGCGTGGTAACGCCGACTATTGCTTAGATATTCGCTAACATCCGTTAACATTCGCTAACTGTGAGCCCAAATTGTAAATGATTACACAAGTACAAAAAGAGAGTTGTTTACATAATTTATTGTTTTTATTTATTAAATAACAATGCTTATTGTATGAGTGTGTATAGCGGTTTATTGACTAAACTAGCAGTTCGTAAGGGATATTTCTCGAAATATGGCAAATATTCATTGGTTTACAAAAATATAAAAAATATAAATTTCGCAACAGTTACATCTGCCCCCTAAACATTACACGTTACAATGACAACACATTCAAAATGGAACAGTTACTTGTCAATAATTTCTGCGGCTAAATATGGATTTCCTTTGATATTTATTTCACATTTTGGTTATATTATCGTGTTTTTATAATGATCAAAAAATGCTTTAGAAATTGTTATACAGCCTATATTCATCACAGATAATGTAGGATTTTAGTGGTATTTTTTTTAATAGATTCTCCAGTTTCAGATCCTATTCAATGCAAACAAACAATGAAATGTTTCCTCTTTACAATGTTAGTGTCGACAACAATGCTAACCTCATATTATTATTATTTTAAATATAGTGTAATTATGCAATGCGAACGTAGTAGCTTTTTCAGAGTAACCTATTTTTGAGTGTGAGTATCTTAAAGTGAAATAATAGAAACTAAATTAAAAGAGTTATAAAAAAATAACAATGTCCCACAAACGCAAAAAAATATCGCCCACCTTTACAAAGGTCAACATTATGGTTTGGGTCTCTTAAAAGATACCACAAATTTTATTTCTACACACGCTATTCTAAGCAATGGTCGGTGAACAAACAGTCTTGTATTTTTTCTGCTTACACACTTTTGTAAAATGTTCGTAACTTTTAATGTGTATGAAATGTTTTCTCAGAAGTTAAGCAGGACTCTGTTTAATATTTTTAACATAATGGACGCCGAAACCATCTTAAATTAGAAATAAAACAGTTTTAATATAAAATGTACAATGTTTATAAAATTATGACCACTTTTACACACATACAAGGACAATGTTGAAGTAAAAAAAGATATTTTCAGAAATGTCTGTAGGTTAACACGTAAGCATTGCACCGCTCTCTCACTCTGGTCCTATTAGTCAAAACTTCGTGTTATTTAGCCAATAGTCTTCTTCGTTAAATGGACTATTCAATACGAAAATAGTTTTCAATTCGGACCATTAGTTCCTGAGATTAGCGCGTTTAAACTAAGAAACGGATGAGTCCGTCTCTTAGTTAAAACTTTATGTTACTAGTATAGACAAATTCAACAACAGTACAGGTTGTATAGATCTAAAATGAAAACTGGCATCATTTGTACTAGGCCGCGGTCTAAAATACTGGCGAGAAGCCACGGACTTGAGCTAGTTCGGTAAATTTTGCAGTATCTATATCAGAGTCGTTATATAGTAATTTTTATTCTAGGCACTATTCTCCTTAGCCTAACAGTATTTGTAATGTACTACAAGACAATTTCGCAACTGTAAACAGTTTAGTGTACATACAGATGAATCTTAACACAAGAATATTTTGATATGATGGACTAAGTTTTATTTATATTATAGGGCCTGAAACCAGAAAGCTTATCGACGATCATGAAGTGAATGTCATCACATGACAGAGATAACTTCTACATCTTACTAATATTATATACGCGAAAGTCTGTATGAATGTATGGCCAAAACTACTGAACAGATTTTGATGTAACTTAGCAATGTTGTATCTTATGTACTTGAATGACACACAGGTTATAAACGTACAAATTTTTCACGTGCTTCTATAGTCCACGCGGACGAACTCGCAGGAGCAGCTAGTTATAGTAAAGCATATGTTTCTCGTATATGTGTGTTATATAAATAGACAGCATATTTTTATGTGTTATGATTGCACAAAAATATGTAAAATTTACACTGGTAAGGTTTTGAATACTTCAGTGGGGGGGGGGGGGTAACTAAAAATTGGAGCCTCTGACGGCTACCGACGCCCACAGACATTCGCTTGCTGTTGTCATGCAGATGGGCGATTTTTATAGTATAGAGGGACTACCGACTCCTACGAACATTCGCATAATTCCTGTGCATTGCCCTCCATTCCTCCTCCCCTCCTACATAGCTACAAAGCGCATGGAACGCAGAATGTCCGCTATTTAACGGCGGTGTCATGTGAGCTAGATGTACCTCCTCGGCCGTGCCGGCCAGTTTCTGCTGCAATTCAACATGGCACTACTACTACTACTACAGAAAAGAGGTTGTTGGGAAGAGGTAGTGCCATGCTGCATAGGAGGAGGTAGTGCATGACACTACATCCTCCTATGCAACGGAATTGGGCCGGCACGACCGGGGAGATACCTCTCGCTCACATAATACCGCCTCAAAGTGACATCTTCAGTGTCGCGTTTCGTGCGGTTTGTGAGTAGCCAGTGGCCCATTAGGGAGAGAGGGCGAAGGAGGGCAACGCATCGGCACAGTGACTATGTGGATGTTCATGGGCGTCGGTAGTCGTAAAAAGGCTCCGATTACTCGTTTGCTCCCCTATTCTATAAAAAGAAAAAAAAAGAGTGATTACACTACACATCCCACGCAGACGAGCAATGGCGGCTCGTAATTCGTACTGTTGTACCGAACCGTGACAGGAGTGTTCTGTGTTTGTGTGTACGTGCTCAGCAGTGGAATAGTTAAAAAGTATTGAAATTGCTATGCGATCTGTTGTTAAGAAACTGCTATTTGTGTATATTAGTGTAATGATTTCTAATTTCTGAATAAGTGTTTATTCTGTTCTACTCTCTTGATGATAATTGACGATACTGTTCCAATAAATATTGAAGCCATGTTAATTATAACGAGATACTAATGTCACACTCTCTTTCGCAGTTCGCTGTAGTCGGTTAAATGAAACTTATTTGATTGTTATTATAACGAGATACTAATGTCACACTCTCTTTCGCATTTCGCTGTAGTCGGTTAAATGAAACTTATTTGATTGTTATTATAACGAGATACTAATGTCACACTCTCTTTCGCATTTCGCTGTAGTCGGTTAAATGAAACTTATTTGATTGTTATTATAACGAGATACTAATGTCACACTCTCTTTCGCAGTTCGCTGTAGTCGGTTAAATGAAACTTATTTGATTGTTATTGTAACCGAATATGTTCGAGTCGTCCCGTATTATATTTCAAGTTGTTCAATCTTCTGTACAATCGCACAGACAAGTTAAACACTGGTGGTCAATTATTTCTACAGCTTGATATATTCAGAGAAATGTTCATACAGCAAAATGTTCAAACACTTTTTACAGCAAGACAAGGTACATATTCAATCTTACTTACATATTCAATATTTGCTCATACTCAATTTTTAAATTTAATTTAAACAGCAATCACAATTAGGTTATTTAATTTTATACAAGGACAGATTACGAAATAAAAATGAAGTAATATCTACGAATGAGTATATTATTCATTTAAGAATCAACAAAAGAAAGTGTGTGTATCAGTTCCATTTTCTCATAGCTGTTATTGTTTACTAGAACACACATGATTCTAGCGTGAAATGTTGCGGTAAAACGTTACGCTCAGCGTTACTGCTTCACTGGGACTACACTTCCATTCTTTTCATACCGCGACTACGATCGTTCCTTAAAGATGGAACAAATAAAATGTCATCATGCATATTTATTGATTGCGGAGTTATTGTAATGCGACGTGCCTCCGCGCCTGTACATTCCGGTGCGTGAGCGCGGACAGGTACTGCGCTAATGGTACAGGTTTGGTCTTCACGTGTTTTTGTTCGCGGCTGATTTTTTGTCTCGTAAATCTCCTACGAGACGAACTGTTTATGAGATCACTTTTGTTTCTATATATTTTCAAGTGTTTATTTCTTTTATTGTTTGTTCCCACAAACGAACAGTTGGAGTCTTTCGTTGACGGCGCTCATGAACTTCCGTATGATCATATCTGTTGAACCAAGGGCCACCGGAAACTCATACGGCACGGATCCCGACGCTATCATTTTACGGTGGAGCCCAATTCACCTTGAATGCAGCAAAGCACAACCTCTTACTGAAGATAGATTTATTACACTTATATAGAACTAAAGTCTATTGCTCATGTTTATCTTCGAAATGATTAAATGACGAAGTATTTTCATTAATTTAATTTAAGGAAATTGTCCAAGAAATTTGACCGTTTGGAGAATTATCATGATCGAATAAAACCAGATTAAAAGATTATTGTAGTTTCTTTTTACAATTTCTTACGTTTCTAAAAAGAGAATTTATTATTTGAACTGCAAGTTTCTTATGACAAATCAAACACTACTACACAGTTTATTAATATAACGTAATTTGCGTGTCCACGGCCGCCATCTCTAGAGACCAGCCTGCGCAGAGCATGTTATAGTGCGTGCGTAGACACAAGTGCACTCTCTGTTCCCTCATTCTCCTATACAGATGGGACGGTTATCCGACACGACCGGAGAGAAGTCAGACGCAGGACCGACGGCTTAACGTGTTCTCCGAGGCACGGGGGTGTAACACCGCAAACTCCGGACTGTTATTAAAGATTGAAAATCCTAATGACACGTTTTGATTGGTCTGATCTGGGACTCGAACCCAGGGCCTCACGATAGTGGTTTAACTTGCTTACCACTTGCTTACACCTTTGCACCTATACTGAGCTGCCTCATAGCTTTCAGCAACAGCCCACCTCGGCGACTGACCAGTCCTTCACTGATGCTAGCTAAGCCAAGCTTGAGTCACCCTTTAGGCGTTCAGCTGAACAACAGGCTCGGCCTAGCCTAAGCGTTAGTACAAACATTAACACCCACCATTTTTGTACGTATGTAGAATAAGGTCATTCTTAGCATAGTAATGTACTTATATGGTAATTGGTTTTAGTAAAGAATTTTTATTATTTTATTGCCAAAATACCATTTTTATAACTTATATTGGACAAAAAAATATAAACGTCAAGTTAAAAATCAGACAATATATTTTGTGTTATCTGCGTAATGTAATTATATTTCTAACCTGACCACTTTAAACAGTAACCTTGATTCACTAAGATTTATAGCCGTATTAAATGTTAAAATAATTTACAAATATTGTTTATATCAAACGTAATCATCATCAACATGTATCCCGCCCATGCCTAACAAAAATCAAAACCAATTGTAAACGAGCGACTGTGTTTGATAGTTGAGGCTTCTCAAATCAAACTTTCATTATCAAAGTAAACTGTTATTTGTTGAAACAACTAACAAACACCATGTAATGAAAGTTTGATTTGAGCAGCTGCAACTATCAAACACAGTTGCTCGGTTGCAATTGGTTGTAGAATAATTTGGAAAATGTATGAATATCTAAACTCATAGCATACGCAGATGCATAACTCGGCTTTATCATACCATCCCTAATAAGCCTGGCCTTTCACAAAACGCACGAAGTATAACCATATAGCCAGCACTTCACGCCAGAATCATGTGTAAGTGAAATGATATTACGTTTAAAGTCAATAACCTTATCAAAATCAATAAACGATAACGAGCCGAAACTAACGTTTCGGCTCGTTATCGTCTCGATGGGTGAAAAGTAGCAAGTCGCCGACCTAATGTACAAAGCAACCCTAAATTATAGCTTGTAAGGGACAAGCTAAAAACATTTCGATGTTATCATTTGCTGTTACAGGACCCATTTCACTTCGCCGCAGATTATCCGATGTTATCAAAGATCATATATCCTTAAGCAGTGTGATCAGAATAGAAGCTGTACGATTGGGATTAAATCTAGTCTAAAATACCGATTACTCCAGAATATATTGCGACAGTAAACATCTCCACAAACAGAGCCTAAGCCCTGTGCGGGAAAGGTGCCCTTCTGCTAGTGCTGTCCTGGTACACCTGCAATGCATAATAAGCCTCTGATTAAGAGTCATGGTGTAGTGTGTATATGATAGAAGCTTATGTAAGAGGTTGTGTTATTGCTAATTTGAAATTCCCACGACTTATAAAAAAATAGTGAGCAAACTATGAATCGCTCTATTCATTGGTGAAAACTGCATGCAAACCTGTTTAGTTGATTTTGAGAAACTCGATCATATTACAGACAAGCCTTTCAAGACTTGTATTTATATAAAAGAGGAAGGATGGGTTTAGGTGAAGAATGTGCACCTTCTCTTGTGGGAAGGAAGGTATTTTTTATGTTTATTTACACACATTTACATAAACTGTGTGGATGTTGGTGGGCGCCGTCTATAAGAATATTAGTTGTATATACAGCTAAGGGTTTGTTGGTTTGAACGCGATAAACTCAGCAAGTACTGGTCCGTATTGAAATTTGTGTTAAATAGTCCATTTATTGAGGAAGGCTAGATACCAAAACGCTACGACTAACAGGATCGTGGTCGGTAGACGTGAAACCGCGGGGCGATGCTAGCCTGCAGTAAAATATTAATCCAGATTCGTGTATAGTGAATCTGCGAAACGTCTTGCGCCATCTTCTGTTCTCAGGGACGTGTTGCAGAGCCTTACGTAAGCGCTAACTCAATTTTCCGGAAGGTGGCAATTGGCTGGCCGACGGCTTAACTCGGCCAACGGTATACGGTAACCTCAGTATATTCCTCTCAATGGTTATAAATATCGTTCTAAAATATGCGTGGAGTGGTGCGCATATAAACCTACAACAGAACAGCTGCATTTTGAAAGTTGACAGAGATGTTAGATTTATAACAATAATTACTTTAGTTCCTGTTGATTTTTTTTTTGCAAATGTTCTGTTAGTGTGTACATGAGTTAACTATGTAACAACAGAGCAGATACGTTTTCATTCTCTATATTATTTCCTTAATTTGTTCCTTACCAAAAATTATATTTTATATAATATAGTTTTGAGAATGCGGTGAGCTTGCTCAGTGGGGAGTCTATATATAAAGTGTAAAGTAAATAGAATGGGGTCTCCCCGCTTTTTTCTGCTTACTTTTTAAGCTGTTTTGTAATAAGACAACATAGTTGTCTTATTACCAAGGCCCCCCCCCCTCAATCATCTCAAAGTAAACTTTTATTTATTTATTTATTTAATATAATATAAATAATTTAATAGTAGGGGCACTTACCTTAATTATCCTAGTAAGTAAGGTTATCTTTAAGGTCCATGTACTCGAGCTAATACGACATAAATCTTACACTGAAAAGTTGGAATAAATAAATATCGGGATTAAGTTAAATAACTACATAAAAAGAACGCAGAATTAACACGGATATTATCATCCATTAGGTATTAATGTAATTAATACAAACAATGTTTTCGCACACAGAACCTTTACAGATCTCAGCAACGATGCCTAGCCACTAGCCAGTCACCTTGGAATGCAATACGAGTTTCTATGCCTTTGTCATGATCAGAGCGGCCTTCGCTATCCCACTCACATTCTACGCTGTGCTTTTACTAGCGGCCATACACGGACGTACTCTACGTATAAAGTATTGACTTCATTTGCAATAAATTGTAATATATCAGCATCCAGGCGCCATCGGCTTGTTACTTATTGTTGAAAAATTGGGACCACAACTATGCTGGAGGGACACTATTGTATTAACTGTTGCATGTCGTCAGTTATTTCTAATAAATAACCATAATTATAAATGATTCCTCACCGATATAAGATAATAGAATACCTTCCTGAGTCCATTACTAGTGGTAACTTTTAAGGCTATGTCAATTTATGTACAGGTAATTGAAAATAAAGTACCAATTAGAAATTGGTGTAATAAATACAGTTAAGTCTCAAACACTTATTGAGGCACACGAAAACTATTTTCTTTAATTTCTACCTTAAAATATTTTTCATACATTATGAATATGACGCAAGCTCTCAAATATTTTACTATGCATATTGTAATATTTAAATATCATAGTAACAAATACTATAATTATCTTATTTAAATAATTAAGATAATTTGTAAGTAGAAATTCGTATTTTGTTGCATTATTTTGTTTTTTCTACTCTTTATGGCGGTTTTCAATATTCTATAATATATCGATGGACGTGGCTACTGATAACTACCAAAACTGTGTTAAAGTTATATATCCTGTAATAAAGTCTATAGGTAGAGCAACCACTTTTGGTTTACGGTCATTTAAAAGAAATATACAATATTTCTAAGGGTTCCTTTTAACACTTATACTTACTGCCTCTCATGTCCACTGCTCTCTTAAAATCCTTCGTATGATGAAAGTTGTAGCTCAGAGATGCGAGTTGGCACTAAACAGCTTCAGTGCTGGCAGCATGCATACACGGCATTGACCGTTAAGTGTTTTTAAACGATAAAATACAGATAATATCAAGGCATTCGCGGCGAGTTGAGGTTTTACTCGTTTGCGAACATTTTCCAGTCGCAGTGACCTCTCGCCTCCGTGGCGAAAGTCTTAAAGCGATAAGTGCTATCTCAACCAGGTACGGACATGTAGCCGACGTGTAATGGGCAGTTGGATTTGAAATAGGCGTTTGAAGTAGAAAGCACGTTAGAAATTGTGCACATGCAGTTCTGTAGTATTTTGATGTGTTAAATTGTAGTGTGGTATCAGTCTAAGATCTGGCTGCTAAAATATACCACGTGTCTGTGTGGTTCTTGTGATGACAGTACATGGTCGTTGACAAAAGAGTGCGTGTCTCAACAAGGGGTGCAGAAAAATAGTATTAATAATAATAATAATTTTTATTATTATTAATAGGTATTACCATCTAAATGTATAACATTTGTTAAGCAAATCTTCCTATTTATAAAGTGAAGCCCGGAAAACTTTGCCTATATGTGATCGATTTTCTCAAAATGTACTCGATGGATTTTCACGTGGTTTTCATCCATAGATAGAGCGATTCCCGGGGAAGGTTTCAGTGCATAATGTAATTGCTATTCACGGGCGAAACCAGGGCGGATCGCCAGTTTCTTATGAATGGAGGGAATTTCAATAGCTTTCATAAGCTTTCATCTTCACATACACGTTTCAATCAAAAAATCAATCAAATTAGGCTTTTGTTATTCACGGCCATCTCCCTCTCCCACACGATACGCGTAGTGGTCAATATAATATTTTCACTAAATTTCATCGATTAAATTACACTTATCACGTAACTTACTTGTAATTTACTTGAAGTCATTATCATAATCATATTAAAGTGAATTCACTTTCATGTTATAACGCACTAACTATTCCCCGCAATTTCACCCAGCCAAATGGCGACTACCAACGCCCATAGACATCCGCAGTTTTATTAATGATAATAATGCATGCAGTCATAATTAAAAGTTGAGTTAAAACCAATAAGCGTAATAATTTATTCTGCATACATGTTGCCCTCCTCTTCAATGGGCCACCGGAAGCAAGCCTCACGAAAGGCAATGGCGGCGGTCATGAGACCGAGAGGCCGTGCCGTGCCAATGCGGCTGCAATGCAACCCAACACTACCTTTTACAAAAAAGGTTTAAAGAAAAAGCGTGTGTGTACTTATGGACACGTTAGAAGTTAGTCCTGTTAGGCGTGGCAAGAAAAAAACTAAAACGTTGGCTATAGCTAACTACAGGGTGTTAGTTTTTAGTGACGGCGCGCGCGTCGTAAAAAAATATTCTCAGCATTTTTCCGTAACGCGCGTATAACCTCAAAAAATATATTGTTCACTCGAATTGCAAATGCATGGCTTATAATAAAGTCCGGAGCCACGGCGGTGAGTGCAGCGCGTGTAGTTGCGTCACAGGTGTGTGAAGTGTGAACACAGAAACGAACTTGTTTGGATCGATATTCACAACGCTCATGTTTGATGAAACTGGTAGTACAGGAAATGTTAACTTCTTCGATGCCAGCGTCCCTCGACATATATGTCTGGACTGGCCTGTGTCTTGTGTGGTGTCAAGAATAACTCTTCGAGTAGAATAATCTGTGAATAAAACCAATGTTCGGCCTTTTGGGATAATTTATATTGATGAAACGATTATCTATCGTTTAGATAATGCCGTAGTGTGACAGCTTCACTGTCGCCTTTCCTTTGGGCCGGTAGCCCATTGGAGAGGAAACGAGGTCAACGCATCTGCCTATCACTTATACAGATTTTTATGGGCGTTGGCAGCCATCAAAAAGCCTGCCCTGCTTATTTGCCCCTTATCTTTTACGTTAGGTGTCCAATAATAAAATATTTATCCGAATGTGGGTGGATGATTTGAACTTTAGTCTAAAGGTCTTCAGGCTAGTTATATAACAGGTCCCCACCATGGCGCAGGTCTTGTCTTGGCGGTGGGGCTCAGTAGCCTGGGGAGAACACAGGCGAAGCCAATTGAACCGAGGGGATCTTTGCACCCCTCTTATAAGAAGACGGGACCTAAGAGCAACAGGAGGTGGCGCTTTTGCGTACGGGACAAGGGGCGAGGATGGGAATCACACCCCGTCGCACAGTCCCAAAGTCGGTGGGGCTGTCCAGTAGTGTTGGGCAACCCCATCTGTGGAGGTGGAGTTGGTCCCTTAGGGGACTGACTAGCCGTCAAGGCACCCTAATGATTGTTTTTCCGGGGCACCTTACTAAGGGCGGCGCTGATGGCTCTCGCGGTAGTTTTCGTGGGTATTCGGCACTATAATGTGCCGCGAGTCCCACACACCACTGGACCCCACCCAGGGCCGGTGAAGGCGCGTAAATGCGTCTCCCCGTGTCAACAAAAAAAAATAGTTATATAACAGGTTGGTATAACATATAATTATATATGCATGTCCCTCATTACAATCGCTCCGCTGACTAAAACTATTGAACGAATGATTTGAATGATATTTCATACAAATGTCACAATCTTATATAACATAAAAAAACACTTGTTGTCTGGAAAAAATGACTGCGATAGATTTTAAGGGGGTGCAACCGCGGTGCATAGCTAATAAAAAGCTAAGTGAACTTTTGACAGCTGTTATTGCTGACCTGAAATATTAAGGGTATATTTCAGTGTCAATGGTTATGTTAAGGTGGAACAAAAGCCATTTTCTACTAGTCTCCACCAGTGTAATTGTGAAACCATATACAAATTTCATTCGAAAGTTCTTGTGTGATTCACATGCGTACAGGGGCGCGTAGACAAGCATTATAAAGTTAATAATTATGCCGTACGTTGGCAATATATTTACCAATACGTTCTACATACAATGTCTTATAAAGCCAGCGATAAGTCATACAATCCGATGTAGCTGCGTTGGGCCTACCCTCTCTTCCACAGCAAAGTTTCATGTCCGAAAAAAAAGAGTGATAATTTTATTAAAGCTACACAGTAAATTCAAGTAGCCGTGGGTGCGTCTAGCCAAGTTACGATGGAGGTCGACGTTAGCTGCCGCATCGCTGGCTGTTTATTCCTAGTATATCGCCATTGTTTAGCGGCTGGCCAGTCCAGTCAAGGTGAGTCGGTGTGACCGGTTACATTCCATTTAAGTCATCGACTATTTTCACTCACTATACAGGCTGGACGGCGAATGCTATTGTCGAGACCGGTGTCGAAATATGAACTGGCCTGTACTTGGCTTCACTGCCAAGGTCTCCTCGGTCTAAGCTAAAGTATCTAAGATATATTTTAGTATTCGTAGTGTCATGGTGCATTGCAGCGGAATGGAGCCGGCTGGCGTGGTACCGCTCGCTCACATAATACCGGCGTAGAGTGTGTCGCGTTTCGTGCGCTTTGTCAGTAGCCGGTGGCCCATTGGTGGGGAGGAAGAAAGGTGGACAACGCATTTGAACAACCGTTATGTGAATGTTCATGTGCATCGGTAGTTTTCAAAAGGCTCCGACTGCTTATTTGTCCCCTATGATATTTTGTAAGACGAATTTGAGTTGTATTCAAACTGTGATTGCTCAGTTTCTAAAAAATACGCACAAAACAACAGAATCGCTATCGCTGGAAAACCCGGGCGGTTTTTTGACGGAAAAATCATTTGTTTTACTGTCGTCAGCGGGGGGTGTGATGTTTTCAGGTGTACGTATGTTTCTCTATTTTCACTGTCACATCCTGAACGGCCGGGCGGATTGAGATACAAAGTATCACTAAATCATTAAATACACTTGATGCTGTCTTTTGTTTTTTAATTGTGTTGTTACTAATCAAATAATAATTAATAAAATAATAGTGAAATACCACTCACTGATTAGGATTCTCTCTCTCTCTCTCTCTCTCTCAACTTGGCAGGTAGGATCTTCAGAAGATCATCCTATAGATATATTTATACACTGCACATTGTACTGGCTCCACCCCGAGCTTTCGCCCGCGTATCTCCGGTCCTATTAGTCGTAGCGTCATGGTACATATCATACAGTTTTCCACGATAAATGAACTATTCAACACAAAAAGAAATTTTCAAATCGCGCCAGTAGTTCCTGAGATTAACGCGGTCAACAAACACTTCCACTTTATATATGTTAACCCGCCGTAAGAAACACTTGCAAACGTGTTTATGGCAGGCCGTCAAGTTTATTGTTATTGATGTACTCGTGTTCGTAAACCAGTGGACGAGGCAGAGCGAAGTAAAAGTATATGTGACATATTACGTGAACAGGAAGTTACGGAGATATGCAACACCAGACGAACTTATGCTAATTGCGTAATTTTATATTTATCATTATCAACCCGTTTTAATGAATTTTCGAATAGACTTAGGTCCCGCTTCCATAGTACCATACATATATAGTAAGCTGTAGTGCCATGCCGCATAGCAGTGGATGGCTGGATCGACTGGAGCTCTACCTCTCGCTCACATGATACCGCCGTAAAGTGACATTTTTGATGTAGCGCTTGGTACGGTTTGTGAGTAGCCGGCGGCCCATTTAAGTCTAGTATTTATGTTGATGTCCATAGACGTCGGTAGTACCCCACACTAAAGAAAACCATACTCATTCCATTGTCCTTCACACTTCACAATAAATTAAAATAAAACGCCGTAATTGTGTTTTGGCGGGTAGTGCTAAAGGGCAATGGTCACGCCGCTTCTCCAGAAATGGGAGAAGATGCACCCATGTGCATACAGCAACAAATCCTATATTTTTCTAACATAGGTTTTGTGGCTCTATGTTCCTCCAGTACCCAAATCTATGAATGTAATATTGAATAAGACCGTTTGCTTTCGTTCGCCATAAGTCTTTGGCCTTGTTGATGGATCTAAACACCGTCAACTTAAACGCCAAATAATCTATAATAATCGGTGAAACTTAGCACTTCTTCTGTTATTACATGTCATTATATATTTAATTGAATTGTTAACATTAAACATATGACAACATGTAGAGTTTTAACAATTTAATTACTTTTAAATGCCACAACGAGATGATTGGCGAAAGGTGGTTATGAAACGTAAAAATAGCGTTACACTAACAAGAAGTTTTGACGAATGAGGTTTTGATGTCGATTTGGTGTAAAACAAACAATTTAAGAGTACGTTCAGTTAAGAATACTTGTATTGAGATCAACGGACGCTTTACGCAACAGCTGACGTCGGAGTTCTTAGCACAGTTAACCATTAATTAACGAGTTGTGTGCGGTTCAGGCGAGTTTCATAACGACATGAATGATGGGCTTGTATGTAGTGCCACTGCTGCATTACAACCGAAGCAAGGGAACAGGGTGAAGGAACACAGATTCACAATTGGCGGCTGGCCCATTGGGGGGAGGGCGGAGGAAGTCAACGCATCGGCCGGCATAGTAATTATCTGAATGTTCATGGGCGTCGGAAGTCGTGAAAAAGCTCCGATTTCTTGTTGTTTCGAATAAAAAAATGTATTCGATTATTCTATTGTGTTTTATCGATTAAAATCGTTCCGTCGATTGAAATCGTTTAATACAATTAATTTATACTGGTTATAATTGATTTATACTTGTTTTAAAAAGAATCGATCATATTTTCACGCCCCTAGGTAAAGGAGGGTAAGGCAATATGTTATCAGTACTATGGACGTTGGTGAATCAATTCGTTCGCCTCCTTCGCAATAAAAAAGTAATAGAATAAGCGCGCGAGCCATCTTCCTGGTCGTGATGAACAACTTTTTACACTGCGGTGAATGCGTGCAGCCGGTTTCTTCATATACCAATAAAAAATGAGTTAGAGAGTCTTACATGTAGTAGGAACAAAAAGTGTATACAATATATAACTTAGATGCCATTAGGCAAAAAAATACTACATACAAGTTACTGAACACATCAATTCGTTTGGTTGTCTCACTCTAACATTAAATACTACACATGGGTAATTGTAATTCATAAATTACAATTTGTATATTGTCTATTTAGAGTTTTCGGAGAGGACAAGTTTTCGTGGTGTACAGATTTGTAATCCTTTTGTATAACTTATTGAAGACAACTGACGTCACAACAAACAAACAAAAGATCTTTTTACCTTTATTATAGTAGTATTAGATATAATAGGTGGTTTCCACAGACTTAATTAAATTTCATCTTGATACAATCCGCTTGGGACGTGAAACCCTCATCTACTTTATATGCCATTGTGTATAAAGTTTGAACGAAATAATTAACGTTATTCCTTAAGCGCTAAGTGATAAGTCTTGTGCCGTGTTGCTGACAGATGTGTACCTCTGTATTGGCGGCCAGTGGCGCCCGCGGGGTTTTAGTGGATATTCGGATAACACGTGAGTCCACCGGTGACTGACAGGTGGCAATGCGTAAACGCATTTCCGCACGGATTCAAAGTATGCTGCGTCTTATTGTTAGTCAACGTGTTGGTCCACAGTCACAAAATTACGATAAATGAATGAGCTGCCGTGTAAGTAGCTTTTTGGAAAAACTTGAAACTAAACTTTATTGTAATGTTTGTAAAATATGAATACAAGATTACGCGTTTTATAAGAGACGCCTTTTATAATATAGCGAGATAAACTCCCGGCCGACTGCGAAATTTGGCTACAACGCAGCACGCTGTTACCACTTACAACAATACTACCAAAACTATCCGTTATTAAAGAATCTAAGATTAAAAATACTTACTACGCACTTCTATAGGCGTGCATTTCCAATTAGGGCGTGAGTTACATCAAACGCAACTTAACACCTCTTCAACGTCCATAAAAACATCCCATATTAGAATTTATTAGAAGCAATGCATTGAAAACTCATATTGTGCAATGTTTTATCACCTCCACCAAACCGTTATATAAAATATTTTTTTACTTTCCTGTGCTGACGAAACTGTTCAATACAGTTTCATCGGTCACTATAAGACACGGCGGGTGACGATCTCGGCGAGGTTGTGACCGATAGGGGGATCGAAAGGATGCACCACGATAGTTAATTAAAATTAGATAAAGTATATTAGATAGGTACCAGGTGACCGCTCCCCCCCCCCCTCTACGAGAAGGGCAGGTCACGCGCGCAGCTAAACCCATTTATGACTAATATCTTTCTTCTATTTCAGGTGAAACAAGACGCACAGGAAGGAACATCAATCCAATACTAGAGGTACAGCTCGTTATACATAAAAAAATACATTCACGTTAGAGGTTATACTTCCTTAGTGTAGCAAGAGAAAAACTGAAATGTGATTATAGCTAACTTCAAGATGTCGCTTTTTTGTGACGGTGTGCGTGCGCAACGTAAGAATTTACTCCTCATTTTTCCTAATGCGCCATAAGAAGTATAACTCCAAAAACATTTAGGTCCTTGGTTTCACTAGCATATACTAATCACTGCTAGTCGCTTGTAGTAAAGACATTTCATACATACTATTTGGTACGTTTTTGTGATAGTTTGTATGAAGTTTCTTTACCGCACGGCACCAAAACGGACAATTTTTGCAAAATCCCGTCTTAATGTCTTAATAAGCACCTGTCATGCAAAATTTGATACTCCTACGTGTATATATGTATGTGTGAGTGTGTGTGCTATATATATATATATATATATATATATATATGCTATTTATATGCTATATATATGCTATATATCCTATGCTATCATAACTTTGGTTTGTCACAGGCTTCAGCCATTGGTAAAATCTGCGTCCTAGTGGTTTCAACTATATTATTTAAGCCATTAATGCCAAAAGTTTTCTCTTTGTGTACAGATAAACGAATATTATTGCAAATCTATAGAGTGACGAGGCATATCTATTGGCACCTTGAATATTGATCACAAATGCAGTCCTCATAATGAGCTTTTGCAGTTGATTAGTATATGTTTTAAGATGAAAGTCGCACGTTGGTACTTAAGAACCTAACTACATGTATACATTACCTGTATATCAATTTAAATTTAGAAATTAGGTCAAATCAATGGTGGAAACCATAGACATATAATTTCTTTTCTATGCCGTTCTTGAATCTATATTTATAAATTAGATTAAACCGTTGACGTGCAATCTCCAATCAGTGCTGTAGAATTTACAATTATAAATTGGATCCAATTATAGACACATAACTCCTTGACTATGCTGTTCATTAATTGTAATTTAAAAAAATAAACCCACATTTATCATAATTGCTTGCACAATCTTTGAATTTATATTTAGAAATTAGATCAGGCCATAGACACATAATTTCTTATCTGTGCTAACACGGGTGTCTATTATTAGGCACAAAGTCTGTGGTTAG
Source organism: Eumaeus atala (assembly GCA_017140195.1). Taxonomy (NCBI): domain Eukaryota; kingdom Metazoa; phylum Arthropoda; class Insecta; order Lepidoptera; family Lycaenidae; genus Eumaeus; species Eumaeus atala. Next base: position 295,333 of record JAFELO010002788.1, read on the forward strand.
GAGTTTTCTCTGTGCTCTTTCAGTTTGAGGTCACAGCGGAACAGATTATTACTAAATGTGCATAAACTTTACTATGTAAAAGGTATTCGTGTCAATAAGACAAGGACATATTTTAGAGACCTGGCGTTGGATATTATTCCTTGTAAACTTTTGATAGCACTCGTTCATTCTATTTGTAGCTTGGTATTTCGCTCTTTAGAATTATTTCGGTTTAGTTTCCTTAACGGCCACTATGTTATACTTAGGAAGCTAACTATACATTTTTATTTCTATCTTCTTCTTATACGTACATAAAACAACGTCCGCAGATGCTGTCGGTCTCCTCGAAGCTATTAAACGGTTTTTCATTATCATCCTTCAATTGGGTGATTCCCTGGAAAGGTTATAGTGTATAATTTGGCCCCCGTTATTCACGGGCGAGGCCGGGGCGGTTGCTACTACAAATTAATTAAAACCTTCCTAGTTCATCTGCCATCTGTTCATCTGAGTGTGTGACCAGCTCATTGCCACATCAGCTTGCTTATTCGGCGCGTGATATCGTTTACTTTAGTTCTCTGCCTTATGACTTCTTTACGAATTCTTTGTCTTGGTTGTCTGTGCATAATTACGTTATATGTACAATTTCGTGTAGAATTTCAAGCAGAAATTAACACGGACTTTAAGTATGAAGATGAGGTTAACGTCATGACGACACTATACCTCCATCTCTTTCTTTCGGGGTCAACATTACTTGCAGTTTCACTTTTAACGTGTGTGAATTTTTTACCATACATTTGTCTCGGCAACTCGGCACAATCTGCAGTTTGACCTAATCGGCGCCTGTTCACAAGTTCTTGACAACTGAAGTGGCCAGTATACACAAACTCATTGTATTGTTTCGTAGGTAATCGAACCTTCGGTTCCATGATTATTTACTAGTATCTAGTAAGGGGTAGTGTCACGCTGCATAGAAGCGTAATTGGGCTGGCACTACCGGGGAGGTACCTCTCGCTCACATGATACCGGCGTAAAGTGACATGTTCATGTTGCGTAGGGTTTGTGAGTAGCCGTCGGCCGGTTGGGGGAGGAGCAAATGAGGACAACGCATCGGCATAGTAATTGTGCGGATGTTCATGTACCACGGTAGTCGTACAAAGGGCACCGGTTGCTCTTTCGGGCACTCCTAAACTATAAAAAATCTATGTAAATCTATGTAAACCTTCCTCGTAAGACTCTCAAGATTATACCACTAAATATGAAATGCCCCTCCGAAAGAGCGCATGACGGCATAAATTACCATCTCGACCTTAAAAATAAGTTGGTATAACGTCCTGTTTTGTAATATTCTTTGTGGCAAACCTTAAGTAAAGTCGCGGGTAACGACTAGTGCAGAACGCGTAATTGGTTTTCATATGATGTGGCAAATCGCACACGTACCATAACTTTCATGAGCGTGCATAAACTTCTCATCGGCGGGCTCTTGTCCACTTTCTCGCTCATTTTCTCCCATAACCGTTGGATCATTAATTTCATCCTTCGATCGGTAATTTATATGAAAACTAGTTATGACTTTCATCGCCATGGTAATCGACAGCTTTGATATGAGTCTTTGAACGTCAAAGCTACGTAATCCGAATGTGCGGGCCCCTCACGTCAGCGCAGAGGATTTTTTAGCTAGTAGTGAGGTGCCCTCGACGTCAGAGTCTGGGTAAGAGGGATCCCACGGTCTCTCTGACCATGATAATATTCCCATATCGGGATACATCTCTCCCATCCTCCCATCTGCGGGAGTGAGTCAATCCCCC
>JAFELO010002788.1:297132-309526 GCA_017140195.1 Eumaeus atala
CCCCCTTTCCACATCGTCGCCCGACGAGCATACGTAACAATCCGACGAAGCTGTATTAGGCTTCTCGTCGATCCAAATCATACGATCAGGTCTGGAACAAAACTATACTTTCGTTAGTAATTTTCGAGATAGTTCCATGCCCTGCAGTAAGACTTGCTTAAAACTCCTTCGTTTTTTTTTCGGCATAAAATATATTTGTTATGTCATAAGAAATGACATCTAAATCCGAATAAGTTGTTCTTACGTAAAACAATAAAAACATATCATTATATTGAATGTTTGTGGTATTGAATATTCATTAAAGATTCATTCGAATATTCAATTCGAATCTTCTTGTTTGAATCTTTTTGTTAGTTTGTAAATATATTGGTAGGAATTCTTTCTTTTATTATTTCAATGTCAATGTAATTTTTGTTCCAACAATAAGTTTGCCTTCTCTTTTCAAACTGTACATTAAAATTTTACCTCAAATGAGGTGATCCGGCAGGCAGGAACTGCGAGGCAAGCTCTGCTCTATAATATAAAGATTACGATCGCGTTTCGTGCAACTTGTTCAACGGAGGGCAGTTCATTAAAAAGCAATACAGCAGTGTATCTCTTGGTTTACGATGGACGGTTATGTGTGGGCTATTGTGCTCGGTCGTTTTAGTGGGGGCAGGATGTCTGTGGGAGTCTGTGGTCAGGGACAGTCCAGCGGTAAGAAATGATGTCCTTGATAATGTTATGCTTGAAGTTTGTTGCAGTTTCCTTCAATATATCCGTAGTGCCACGCGCCGCAGCCGAATTTGACCGATGACACTGGGACATATTTCTCGATCACATACCACCTTCAAAGTGGTAGCTGTAATGCCTTATTTCGTGCGGTGTGTGTGAGTAACCGGGGGCCCACTGGGATGGGGAGGGTGAAGGAGGGCAACACATCTGCATATGGATGCTAATAGGTGCGGGTAATAACGGATCCGATTTCGTTTGTCCCGCTGTAAATAAAATCTCACTCCTCATCGTCGTCACATTATTCAACTCCGTAGTCAAGCAGCGTCAAAAGTTCAATTAAAAAAATATTCACGAAAAATAAATCAAACGTGTTACAAAAAAAGGACAAAATCTATTAAACTGGACTGTTCAATTCACCATCGTTCACTTTTCTATAAACTTCTCTATTACCTGTACACAGAGTGACAATTCCTCCGCGCGACACGGTTGTGAAAATATTTCGTAATCGGCCTTTTTGTGTTAATGAACGTAAAAACGAATTCAAATCGAATCACGTTCGGTAATAAACCGATCGGTTACATTCAATCAATAACTGGACTTAATTCACAACTGTCTGACGTAATGTGTACATGTACCTTGGGATAGTCACGACTAGCTCGGGGGTCCCTAACACCAGAGTTCGAGACAACTTCACAGACGCACAGAAACAGTGCAACTCGTTTCAAAAAGTAAGGTTCTAAATTATATTTTACGAAAATTAAAACCGATTTTAAAAATAACAAAGAATGCACATTACATGCGACAGATAAATACCATTGCCTCTTCAAGCATGTAATTTTTCATAATTACATTAATAGAGTGAATGTTTAATGACGACCTTTTTTAAAAAAAAATCGGATCTTAACCGCCGTGGAAGCGAAGAGAAGCTCAATACAGCTTATTGGATTGCTGTGAGTGCTCGTCAAACGTCGAGAGACAAGGGCCCCTCTCTGACGCAGATGGGAGAGATGCATCCCGATATGAGAGTGTTTGTAACAGCTAATATATCTGTTATTGTCATGGCCAGAGGGACCGAGATGTCCCTTCTCCCCAGATTGTGTCGTCTGGGACCGTTCGCGCGCGCTCGTTCCACAATTGATGACGGAGCCGCTTAATAAACCTTCTGTATCTGTAATATATCTACGGAGCCGCTAACGATTTTATATATAACCACTGATTTTCTTCTCCTTAGTCACACAGCCAGTTTCCACCAAGACAACACAAAAGGAACCAACATTCCAATTCGTTAGATATTCATGACAATACGCGCAAACGTTTCTAAATACACGAATAACACCGGCATTATCTGAACGCCCAGAGGCGGCGAAGTAACGGGCCGGTCGGTGACAGTGGTCTGGTCGAATGTTTTGTGCAACTGGACGCTTTGAACCGGTCGTATCTAAGATTGTTTTGATGTACCTCAATCAAACCGTTTTTGTCTAATAATTACAGTAATATAAATTTCATTTTCGGGTAGTACCCAAAGGATGGAAGCAGGACCCTATTCCTGAGACTTCGATATCTGTGTGTATTCAGAATAACTACTTATTAGTTAACAGAAATAATGATTATTTCTGTTACCACTATAACTAAATAAATAAAGAATTTTAAACCAGCATCACCCCGCGGTTTCCTTCGGGTGACACCGATCCTTTTAGTCATAGTGTAGTGGTATACTGCCTATAGCATTCCTAGATAAATTCTGGCTATTCAGGCTCAAACAAACACTCTCAACTCGGGCCAATAGTGCCTAAGATTGGCACGTTCATACAAACTGACAACTGTTCAGCTTTATATCATTAGCATAGACACTGATTATGATTCTGAACGCACTACAGTCTACAGTCTTCCTAGTTCGTTTGTATTATTAAAATCGGCGTGTGTAGGTTTTTACTTTCATGTACGTATTTTATTTGCTACTACTTACACGCGGGAGAAACCGCGGGGTGGTGTTAGTAGTATATAGTGCTTGGTCTTAATTTGTTGTCCGTACGTTCGTGGTTCCTCGTTAACTGTACATTACTGTTATACTCTGATGCTCAATTAGCGATCAGCATTAAAATGTCGCATTACATAACAAAGTCAACGTAGATATATCATAGGGTCAATATAGATAGGGAAGGGAAGCCAGCCAGAAACGCGGCCGTCTACGTCGGAAGAGACAGCAAATGTAGGATATCCTCCTGCTATCTTTTTCATTCATTTCTCTCTGATCAAAGCTGTGGAAGCGAGATTAGATATACAAAGATAGCACTGCTTTCACATCTTCCTTCTCATTTCTCCAAGACGGCCACCCGCCGTCACATAACTGCCTATGTCATCAATTCTCTATATATATACCTTAGTTTTCTCACTCCGGTTGTGTCTTACCTGCTACAGCTAGAAACGGCTATGGTCTCTTTAGGATATGTGATTATTTTCTCGGATATGAACTTATGCCGTGGAAGCGAACAAAAACCCAATAGTGCAATGCTCGTCGGGCGACAAGACTAGGTTTAGGGTCGAAAAGTGGTCCGAAGCAGATGGGAGAGACGCATCTCGATATGAGAATGTTTATAATAGCTAATTTTACTATTGTTATCATTACCAGAGAGACCACAGACACCCTCGTCCCCCAACTCTAACGTCGAGGGCAGCTCGCGCGTGGTAACTAAAATGTCCTCGGCGCAGACGTCAGTGCATGGCCCATGGAGGGGATCGTCATGATATATGAATTGTGTCATGTAGGTTCTGCGGTTGCAGTTGTAGTTTCACTCGTGTTATGTTACTGCTCACTCGCCATCGTATTTCCTTTAGTTTCAACTCAGTATCAATATTCGCAGTTATCAATAACAAGACTCTATAGTTCAGTTAAGTAGTTTTATCTATATTTTCAAACTTACCGACTGCTTGGCTACCTTCTTGTGTTATAAAGAGTACAGTCAAGTATACTGATAAGATAATATTTTTTGAAATTGTCATTTAATACAATTTACAAATTATTTTTGTAAATTATAATAAATGACAATTTACAAAAATATATTGTCATTTATTACAATTAAAAATATAGGTATAATCATTTTTTTTTTCTTCAATTATTACGTTGAGGGATTTATCGTGGCTGATTAGATTACTAAGACTCCGCTGTCAGTCTGTCTATTACCAGGCTGTACTTAATTAGCTGTGCCGTGCTAGCTAAACAGCTCAAAGTCTCACAGATGATGTATTTCCCTTCGTGAGAGCCCCCATTTTTAAAGATTGGTCCAGTTAATAACCTGTTTAGTTTCACCCAAATTGATTGGGAAGCACTAAAACTAGGAGTTTTTTTTTAGTTAGGACTGTTATGAGCTCTTTTTGTGGAACGTCCATATTGGGGATCTAGGTGGTAGATGTTCAAATTGTGTAACATGAAGGTAGACATCCAATTTGGGGATATTGATACTAGACGTCCTAATTAGGGATCTTGATGTGAGACATCCAAATTTGGGACCTTCATGTTATAGCAAGTTTTATTACATGATGGTTAACTACTTGAGACTGCATTAACTGTCATATAACATAATTTGATATCGTTGCCTGTGGAGTTATATTTCAACAATAAATCTTTAAACGGTCTGATTTTAATGTTCACTTTGTAAGTCGATAACGGATATCGCCACACGAGGTAGGGACCAGCTCGGAAGAATCTAGTTCGTATGCATTGAAGCCACGTTCTAACTCAACACTTTCAAGTACCAGGCGGACCGTTACAGGTCCCTAGACCGGTCTGGAGTTTTGTTTTAGCAAGTTCGTTAAGCGAGACTATTGCTGGAAATTATTTATATACCTACTCAAATGTATATTTATGTGTTATGATGTGAATACATATATTTCCTGCACTTATAATCTGCTAATTGTAAATCATGTACTGTAACATATAGCAAACCGTCTCGACTTTGCCTTTGAACAACAAGGGACGGATTCGTTAACAAATTATACAGTAAAACCTTGTTCAGCAATCGCTGTATCCATTGCTGCATGTAAACCCGTTGAATATATTTGGAGGCTTTATATTCATCTGTACATATTAGTACAGATGATTCTTTATCATGTTGTTACCAGAAAAAGTTAACTAAAAAGTGTGAAAGGTAACCTAAAATTACCTCCAACCGATTTCCTTAAAATTCATTAAATTCCGATTATCTTCAAACTTTTCAGTTCCAAAATCAAGTAGTTAACTTTGTTGTTTTTTCCTCTTCTCCTCTCACTAAAATACGTATCGAATCCGACCGGCATTAATCATGTAGCAAATAAATTTGCTTGTTCGTCAAGTGAATTTTGAGGTCAACAACTTGTTACAACAGAGGGTAGACTCCGTCGAGCACGCGTCTTCGTCTGCTAGCGGCCCGCAACAAGGTACCCTCGTTACATAAAAACTTTCTCCTTCATCTGAACGATATATACACTAGCGATTATAACAAACCATAAAAACCTGCCAATGCTCGATGTACAATGAGCGACAAAAACGAGAGCCAGTTTTGAACGGACACAACAAAATACTTCTCATATATTTTTATTGTATTCCTATCCATGTTGTACCATATTATAAAAAATAGAAAATGAGTCTTCTGATGTCTATGGCGTCGTTATTGTCATCATCAGCCTGTTGTATTATGTCGTATTAATATTCGATGAAAAATATCTTCAATCCTGTTGTGAATAGTTCTAACATAATCTTTGGTTTTCTTGTGGTACGGCAAACGAACAGTCGATTTACTCTGGTCCCGAAGAATATGAATATCTGCGTAAAGGTTGCAAGAAGTGTTGCCCTCGTCCCCTTCAAAAGGCCGCCGGAAACTCATATACCACACGAAACGCAACATAGATACCACTTAGCGGCTTTGTATGGATTGTTATAAGGAAGTCCCATGATGCATTGCAGCCGAATTGGGCCCACACGATCGGGGTGGTGCTTCTCGCTCATATGATACCGTCGTAATGATAGCTGTGATGTGATAAGTGATAGCTGTGTCGCGTTTCGCCACTCTTGTGAGTAGCGAGTGGCCCATTGGAAGATGGGGTGAAGAGGGACAACGCGTCTGCGTTTCCAAATGATATTGGAAGACGGTGGTGACAAAGAGTCTCAAACCGCTCGTTTGTCTTCGTGTGCCATAAGAAATAGAAAAAAAGGGGAAAAAAGCTTTTTTTTACCGATTCAGTCCACATCAGCTCGCGTAAGCCCAAAAACTATTTTAATTAATGATGGAAAATACATGTGAAGACCCACCTGCCTATTATATTTTCAAAATCACCAATACTTAGTTATTAAATATTACATTCCGATCCTTAGAATTACGGAAATTCTATGGGAGCAAATAGGCAGACCAGAATTTAAACTGTACATTATTTTGTTTCATATTTAATGAGGTTACCATAACTTTACATTAATGAATCATAAAGTTAATCGTTTTACTAGTTTGCTTAAATGTATAATTTATAGTTTGAGATAGTTTAAATCAAGGTACGTTTCCGTTGATGCCCACTAATGTGTTATGCAATGGTTCAGGACGTTATGTGGTCGAGTGTACCTACACCGAGCCCTGAGGGCGCGAAATAGAAGACTTATAAAGAAATAAATGATTTTCGAACTTTCACCAGTCTCTGTGACTCGTAACACTTTTAACAAAGGTTCATTTAACAGAAGTCACTAATGACTGCTAATGATCATTATATTGTTAAATATTTTAACTAAAGAATATAATTGCAAAAACTTTTACCACTTGTCGTATTTTTTAAATACATTTGTGTATTATTATAGTTGATTGCCTAAAGCATTATAAATTTAAACTAATTTAGTCAGAACCAAAGGGGTCAGACACACATTAATAGGTTTTCTGTCCCGGATTGGTCCTGGTTACCTATGCCATTGATTTACTAAAATACCAAGATACACAGTCGGCGTCTGAAGATCGTATGTGTAAAAAAAAAGATATGCTCAATGAAAAATTATTCCCTGTAATATTCTACATATTAAAGTGAATATTTTTTGTGTAAAACACATGAGCTTTGTAAAAAAAACTTAAAATCATTTGTAAATAATATGTTTAAGTACAATGACGTATGCTTTAGAATCCGGCTCTGGTAATCAATAATAAAAACTTGTTAGGAAAGACACTCAGCAGTCACCGTGTGTACGCAGTAGGTACTCACGTCCTACTTCTATAATTCCTTCTTATCATAAAAGTCTCGTGTAACTATGTAAGTACTGTTCCGAAACGGTTTTACCGATTTTTACAAAATTTTATATGCATGTTCAGTTGGTCCGAGAACCGGTTACTATCTAGACATGCCGCTAAGAGTTGTACATCCAACCCGGCAAAACAACAGCTGGGTCCGCTAGTATAAATATTTAGTATAGCTGTCCCGGCAGACGTTGTTCTGTCACAAATTAAATTTGTTGTCATTGCAAAGTGTAAACATTAAAAAATGGTTAAGTGTGAACAACCCTTACAACTTGGGATATATGAAAGAGATATCTTATTTACTTGTTACACATACTGCAAGTGATCAAATGTATCAAAATCTACTGAATGGATTTTGAAGTGGTTACAAGCCGAAGCCCAGAGTATATATATTCATGTTCGGTGAGTAATTTACACACACGTGTAAGTAACACTCATATTTTTATTACCTTACGAAACGACTAGTGATTTTCACTCAAGTGTTCCTAGCACCTTGTGCCAGTTTCGGCACACGCTCCGCATGCTTTGTAAATGTTAATTATATTGGCAGCAGAGGTAACATAACAACAGTGGCAATAACAGCAAATGACCAGTGGACTTGGGCTTATTTATTAATAATGTGATTACATACGGTAATGGAATAACTTATACAACGTACGGTCCGTCCCAACAAGTCGGTAGGCTTGACACGGACACACGAGAAGTACTACAAATACGCAAATTTCACCAGCGGTCACAGTTCCATATCTCGTCCCGGTAATGGATATTTCTACATTTATAGTAAAAATGGTCAATGTACAACATTCCTTATAGTCTAAGTGGGCAAACAACGCTCGTTCCTTCCCCCCATACCATAATAAGGGGGAAAAAATTCTATCCGCTTGATTGTTCTGCGGACGTGTTGCCCTCCACTTCCTTACCTTTTTCTACTGCTGCAATGTACCACGGGAAACTCACAAATCGCACGAACCGCAACGCCCTATATGTCACTTTGCAGCGGTATCCATAATGTATAAAATAAAGGCACATTTCCATTATCGGGCACAAGTTGTTGGGAAACTGACAGCCAATGGCATTCGATGTTAAGCAAGTGATCATGACGGTGAAACGTGAAGCTTTCCCGCCGCAAGTCGTACGATCAATACAACAGGTTGCGTTATCAGAGGGGTCGCTGACCCCAGATAAGCTCACCGCCCCGCGCGTACGTAACGACGACCCGCAATACACGCCCGCGTTGCTTTTTAGGGTTCCATATCCAGAGGGTAAACACGGGGCCCCCTGTTACTAAGACTCCGTGGTCTGTGTGTCCATCTTTTTCTTAACATAGAATATATATTTTTTTATATAGACGCAAATGAGCCATCGGAGCCTTTTTACGACTACCGACGCCCATGAACATCCACAGTACATCAACAAGCTGAAGATGTCACTTTGCGGCGGTATTATGTGAGCGAGAGAGTTGTAGTGGCATGCACTATGCATGACACTAGATCCTCCTACGCAGCACGGCACTACCTCTTCCTAAAATAGATGTCTTTATCACCAGGCTGTACCGTATGAACAGTAGATTATTTCTACAGCTGACGTATGTCTGTTGTGGCTATAACATGAAATACTGGAAAATATAATTAATTAATTATTAAAGGGGGCTCTCCTACAACAAAGGTGTTTTTCGCGTTTTTTGCGTAACGGTACGAAACCGGTAAAGTTATAAGTAGGCGGTAGGTACTTCGCTTTGTGAGCATCTTTCAATTTTTTGAACTTTTTTTTAACTTAATTTCAGACATCATCATAGGCTTACAACATTTTTGTGTTTCACATCTTTGTATGCAAAGTATATGTATAAAATCACATAAATTGCGTTGTCCTTACAATTCACTTTACTCCGCTCCATTTGCATGCAGTGAGATGAAAACGTATAAAGAAAACACCGACGAAAAGAATTTCGCCGACGTAGATTATGCAATTTGTAAGTTATCTAAAATCACACTGGAAAGCAAGATGCTGTTGTAAAAAGCGAGTCATTTACTTCACTTGAGTTTTTTTTACTCATTACAAGAGCGAAAGTGAGAGTTGACAAATCTTGACAACTTAATAGTCATAGTGCGACTGCTGTTGTAGTGATGATGATAATAACTCATAATATAATATATGGATTTTTAATTGATATCAATATAATTGCTAATAACTTTGGTAAGAGAAAGTGCCAGGAACGGCTCGACGGAGGCGATAAACCTCAAAGGTTCTAACTGTTCTTTTACCCTCTTATGCTATTAAAACAATTCCCATAGATTCAGACCGTAAGGATCATTCCTTATAGAATAGTATGGAATAGATTTTTTTTTTTCAAGAATTTGAAGTACACTTGTATGGATATTTAATGCCTGTTAGTATGTGTAGCTGGTACAGGTCAAAAGAAAACCATTATAGCGCGGGCTTATTATGAATATGGTATTTACGGATCGATTCGGCTGCAACGCAGCAATTACAGTATTCCTTCTGACGCGGTCGGTCGGAAGGAACATTGCCCAGGTTTTTTTATAGTGTAGGTGGGCAAACGATCAATCAGAGCCTTTTTACGTCTACCGAAGTATACACATCTGCATAATTACTATGCCGTTGCTTTGCCCTCTTTTAATCTTCCCCTCAATTGGGCGATCAGCTACTCACAAACCGCACAAAACGCGACAGCTCAGCTGTCACTGTGCGTCGGTATAATATAAGGGAGGTACCCCCAGTCGTGCCGACCCATCTCGGCTGCAGCATAGAACGACACTACCTCTCACTTGGAGCGCAAGCGTGTACTACACAGATGACTGTCAAACTAGAAGGGCCGTACCGTATGAGGTGTTCCATGTGTCGTGATAACGCCAGCGACACTGCGTATTAAAGTAATATATTTTATACAGTTTTCAATGTATACTCAAATATTATAAATAACCTATATCATATCCATCAATTTAAATGGCGTGTTACTAATAATTAGTGACATTTAAGACCTCTACGAGTTCATGTCATGTGTCGGCTCTCGCCAGTAATATTTGTATGGAAGTACGGTCCAGGTCATCAACATCCGTCGTTGCGTCACAGCGAGCTGCAGTTTGACACAGGAATATAACATTTGCATATGCTATAAAGTCACTATATACCATAGTGTATAGAAGCATGAGTTCATACCATTTCAAGCACGGTGCAGCGGGATTTAAATGAACAAATATCGCATGTATTGCTAAAAATATGGTTTCAACTGGTAGTGTTACCGCTGCTACTAGCAATTCCCCTGGCCAAATACCATTACGAAAGTCAGAATAAGTGTAACCGGTGACAGTAAGTTTCTGAAGTAGAGAAAGAAAACTGTATGCGTCAGCTTCGACAGGATATGGGAGTTCCCGCTTTATTTATGTTTTATAGTATAGGGGCAAACGAGAAATGGGAACCTGTCCGGCTATCGACGCCCATGAACATCAGTATAAATATGCTCTCATTTTCCACCGGCTACTTACAAACCGCACAAAACGCGACACCGTAGGTGTTACTTTACGGCGGTATCAATGTGATCGAGAGATACCTCCCCAGTCGTGTGCCCTTTATGAAAGTACATGACTCATGTAATGAAAGGCGCACAGTTTTGCCCCTCTTATTTTTCGAGTATCGATCGAATCCTAACGAAGCTTAAAGAATTACCTTTTGTTGCTATAATAAAAAGGAATAGACGAGCAAGCAACAGTGTATTTTTTATTGTCTAAATAAAGTTATATTTTCTCCTATTCTATCAGTGTCAATTGATTGATTCTCGAGGCTCATTAACATTCGCATGTGCAGCAGATGTATTGCCCTCTTTTACAAGTGGGTTTAACGGCTATCCAAAAGCCTCACTAAACGCAACAATATAGTTTACGGTCGAATCCTTCCGGTGAGAGGTAGAGGTAATTATTTTGTTGGAATTTTAAGCGGGCAGCGGAAGGTTTTATCGGCTGTTGTTGACTAACACGAGGTGATAACGAGCTTAAGTAGCTTAAGTAGCTTAAGTAGCTTAAGTGACTGCTGTCGCCCGCCGAAATGTCGTCATGTTGTTTCGATATGCGGTGAATTGCGCCGGTCGGGTCCAACGCTTGGGTTTTTATGGCACACATAAATATCGGCGTAGTGGTTATGCAGAGGCCGTGGCCTCTTCCATCAATATCTGGCATCGAGCAGGAATCCCGCAAGCTGTCCCAGCACACTTACCGATGGACTTACACTGGAATCGTCCAATTCGATTGCAATTCAACAATAGCTCGACGATACCAGTTAACGTGCAACCTAATTCCACCTTCATACGTTTAATATCATAAAATAATTAGCTATTATCGGCTTTACGCTCATTTCCCACTTTTATTGGTATACAATAGGAACAAGAGCGATAGCGCAGCCGACCAATACGAAATCGGAACTTGCTAACACGAGACTGTAGCCAGGAGAATGGACTGCGGAGGCGTATCCATACTGATATAAGCCGCAGATTTTGTTTGTTGGATTGAACGTACTATCCCAGTGGCTACTGGGCCGAACTGAAAAAGGATCTGTGTGTTGAATAGTCCGTTTAATTACGAAGGCTATAGGCTGTAATACCATGACTACCGGAGTTGCGCGTTTGGAACGGGGCGATGCTACTTATTAGTACAATTCGTTTCCTACCAGGTAATTTTTTCTCAGTTTCCTTTATTGAATATTGTTTACATTTTTCAATTTAGGGGGGCTCCACCCCCCAGCCACCTCCTTAGCTACGGCTCTGTACTACAGTGCACACTATCGACCTCTAACCTTGGTACTATTGCAACATTGCCAGCACGACCTGGAGCTACCAGTCAAAGAGATGGTGCTGTGTTACCTATGCATACATTTAATGAGAGTCTTGAGGGCTCATAGAGATGAGGTTAAGAAGGACATTACCTCTACTTGTACAGATGTTTATAGACGTCGGTAGTTGTTCTATCATATCAAAGTACTTTAATTTCTACCACTGTCGTCTTGCTCTCTTAATCAAATAAAACAATTATGCGGATGTTTATGGACATCGGTAGTCATCAGGGGATCCGACTCTCCGTTTGCCGCCTAATCTATATAAAACACTCGCAACAACAAACAAGCTATGCCATCGACAACGAAGCGTTGGTCGATGTCTTCCTCCCGTGTAGTCAGTCGGCTGTCGATTAACGCTTCGACGAAGCAAACACATCTCCACTCTTAAACTCCTCTATTCCCTTGATATGACAGTAAACGCCATCCCAGTCCTATCACGTCGTATCTACGCGAGGTGTTGAACACCTCACGATCATTTACATAATTCCATTTCATTTCCTCCATGCACAATGCGCCAACAACAATCTATTGAAGGTGACACCGGGTGACGGTTGCGTAACCGCTAACTGTGACGGTAGCGGTGGGTAGCGGTGTCTACC